>JADRCD010183473.1:8216-20789 GCA_019843815.1 Montemys delectorum
CGAGATCCATCCATTTCCCCCAAATTTTCATGAATTCATTATTTTTAATAGCTGAGTAGTACTCCATTGTGTAGATGTACCACACTTTCTGTATCCATTCCTCTGTTGAGGGATATCTGGGTTGTTTCCAGTTTCTGGCTATTATAAATAAAGCTGCTATGAACATAGTGGAGCATGTGTCCTTATTACATGTTGGAGCATCTTCTGAGTATATGCCCAGGAGTGGTATAGCTGGGTCCTCTGGTAGTACTATGTCCAGTTTCCTAAGGAACTGCCACTGATTTCCAGAGTGGTTGTACCAGCTTGCAATTCCACCAGCAATGAAGGAGTGTTCCTCTTTTTCTACAAACTCTCCAGCATCTGTTGTCACCTGAGTTTTTTATCCTAGCTATTCTGACTGGTGTGAGGTGGAATCTCAGTGTTGTTTTGATTTGCATTTCCCTGATGACTAAGGATGTTGAACATTTCTTTAGCTGCTTCTCAGCCATTGGGTATTTGTCAGTTGAGAATTCTTTTTTTTTTATTTCTCCTTTCCCAGTTTCCCCTCCAAAAAACAAACAAATAAGCAAACAAAAACAACAAGAACAAACCCTTGTTGCCTCTCCCCTCCCCATGCCTGCCACCCCACCATCTCCCACTTATTGGCCCTGGCATTCCCCTACACTGGGGCACAAAACCTTCACAAGGCCGAGGTCCATTCCTCCTATTGATGATTAAATTTGCAATCCTCTACTATACACATGCTGCCAAGACAATCAGTCCCACCATGTATAGCCCTTGGTTGGTAGTTGGGTCCCTGGGAGGTCTGAGGGTACTAGTTACTCATATTGTTGTTCGTCCTAAGGGGCTGCAAACCCTTCAGCTCCATAAATCCTTTCTCTAACTCCTTCACTGGGGACTGTGTACTCTATTTAGCTCTGTACCCCATTTTTTAATAGGATTATTTGATTCTCTGGAGTCTAACTTCTTGAGTTCTTTGTATACATTGGATATTAGCCTGCTATCAGATATAGGATTGGTAAAGATCTTTTCCCAATTTGTTGGTTGCCTTTTCATCCTATTGACAATGTCCTTTGCCTTACAGAAGCTTTGCAACTTTATGAGGTCCCATTTGTCAATCCATGATCTTAGAGCATAAGCTATTGGTGTTCTGTTCAGGAAATTTTCCCCTGTGCCTATGTGCAGAGGCTCTTCCCCAATTTGTTTTCTATTAGTTCCAGTGTATTTGGTTTGATGTTGTGGTCCTTGATCCACTTGGACTTGAGCTTTGTACAAGGAGATAGGAATGAATCGATTTGCATTCTTCTACATGCTAACCGCCAGTTGAGCCAGCACTGGTCTGAGTTTTTTAATTGCAAATATTCTATTCTCTTTAGTTGTAGTTTCAATAAAAGTGGCTCCTATAGGCTCATAGGAGAGGTACTATAGGAGATGTAGTCTTACTGGAAAAAGTACATGTCACTGGGAATAGGTTTTCAGGTCTCAGATGTTCAAGCACGCCTTTGGGTCCAGAGGTAAAACTCTTAGCTATTTCTCTAGCATCATGTTTGCCTTCACATTTCCATGCTTCATGTCATGATAATGGACTAAATGTCTGAACTATAAGCCACTCCCAAAATGTTGCATGGTCATGGTATCATTCACAGCAATAGAATCCCTAACTAAATAGCTCCTGTCTAAAGGAAATACTAGGAAAAAATTGTGGAGCAGAAACTGATTGAAAGGCCATCCAGAGACTGCCCCACCTGATGATCTATCCCATACACAGACACGAAATCCAAACACTATTGTGGATGCCCAGAAGTGCTTGCTGACAGGAGGTAGATATAGCTGTCTCCTGAGAGGTTGTGCAAGAGCCTGATAAAAACAGAGGCCTATGCTAACAGCCAACCATTGGACTGAGGGATCTCAATGGAGGAGTTAGAAAAAGGACTGAAGGAGCTGAAGAGTTTTGTAACCCTATTCGAAGAACAGCAATATCAACCAACCAGAGCTCCCCAAAGCTCCCAGGGACTAAACCCCCAACCAAAGTGTACACATGGCTCCAGCCGCATTGTAGCAGAGGATGGCATTTTCTGGCATCAATAGGAGAGGCCCTTGGTCCTGTGAAGGCTCAATTCCCCAGTGTAGGGTAATGCCAGGGAGGTAAGGTGGGCGTGGGTGGGTGGGGGAGCACCCTCATAGAAGCAGGGGGAGGGGATGGGATTGGGGGGTTCTGGAGGAGAAACCGGGAAAGGGGATAACATTTGAAATGTACAAAAAATCCAGTGGGAAAAAAAAAAGACATCTCTGATGCTCTATAGATTTTTTTTCACACTTCCTTTCACATTTTAATTTCATGGATTCAACTTTTTTTTTTTAGATATTTTCTTTATTTACATGTAAATTTCTCCTTTCCCAGGCTCCCCTCCAAAAAACAAACAAACTGACCAATAAACAAAAACAACAAGAACAAACCCCTTTTGCCTCCCCCTCCCCATGCCTGCCACTCCACCATCTCCCACTTATGGGCCCTGGCATTCCCCTACACTGGGGCACTAAACCTTCACTCCTATAGATGATCGAATTTGTGATCCTCTACTCTACACATGCTGCCAGAACATTCAGTCCCACCATGTATAGTCCTTGATTGTTGGTTGGGTCCCTGGCAGTTCTGAGGGTACTAGTTGGTAATTGTTGTTCGTCCTAAGGGGCTGCAAACCCTTCAGCTCCATAGAACCTTTCTCTAACTCTTTCATTGGTCACCATGTACTCAGTTCAATGAATGGCTGTGAGCCTTTACATCTGTATTGGTCAGGTATTGTCAGAGCCTCTCAGGAGATAGCTATATGCTTGTCCTTCCTTCAGTCTCTGCACCATAGTTAATCTCTGCCACTCCTTCTGTGTGTATTTGGTTCCCTTTTTAGGAAGGAATGAAATTTCTACCTTTTGGTCTTCTTTCTTCTTAAGTTTCTTGTGGTTTGTGGGTTATTCTTCCTGTATTCCAAACTTCTGGGCTAATAACCACTTATCAGAGAGTGCATGTGTGTTCTTTTGTGATTGGGTTACCTCACTCAGGATGATACTCTCCAGATCCATCCATTTCCCTAAGAATTTCATAAATTCATTGTTTTTAATAGCTGAGTAGTACTCCAATGTGTAGATGTACCGCACTTTCTGTATCCATTCCTCTGTCGAGGGACATCTGTGTTGTTTCCAGTTTCTGACTATTATAAATAAGGCTGCTATGAACATGCTGGAGCTTGTGTCTTTATTACATGTTGGAGCATCTTCTGGGTATATGCTCAGGAGTGGTATAGCTGGGTCCTCTTGTAGAACTACGTCCAATTTCCAGAGGAACCGCCACACTGATTTCCAGAGTGGTTGTACCAGTTTGCAATCCGACCAGCAGTGAAGTAGTGTTCCTCTTTCTCCACAACCTCTCCAGCATCTGCTGTCACCTGAGTCTTTTATCCTAGCCAATCTGACTGGTGTGAGGTGGAATCTCAGAGTTGTTTTGATTTGCATTTCCCTGATGACTAAGGGTGTTGAACATTTCTTTAGGTGCTTCTCAGACATTTGGTGTTCATCAGTAGAGAATTCTTTGTTTAGCTCTATACCTCATTTTTTAATAGGGTTATTTGATTCTCTGGAGGCTAACTTCTTGAGTTCTTTGTATATATTGGATATTAGCCCTCTCTCAGATATAGGGTTGGTAAAGATCTTTTCCCAATTTGTTGGTTACCGTTTTGTCCTATTGACAGTGTCTTTTGCCTTACAGAAGCTTTGCAACTTTAAGAGGTCCCATTTGTCAATTCTTGATCTTAGAGCAGAAGCTATTGGCTTTCTCTTCAGGAAAATTTCCCCTGTGTCTATTTGCTCGAGGTTCTTCCCCACTTTATTTTGTATTAGTTTCAATGTATCTGGTTTGATGTGGAGGTCCCTGATCCACTTGGACTTGAGCTTTTTACAAGGAGAAAGGAATGGGTCGATTTGCATTTTTCTACATGTTGACCGCCAGTTGAGCCAGCACCATCTGTTGAAAATGCTGTCTTTTTTCCACTGTATGGTTTTAGCTCCTTTGTCAAAGATCAAGTGACCATAGGTACATGGGTTCATTTCTGGGTCTTCAATTCTGTTCCATTGATCTACCTGCCTGTCACTGTACCAATACCATGCAGCTTTTATCACAATTGTTCTGCAGTACAGCTTAAGGTCCAGGATTGTGATTCCACCAGAAGTTCCTTTATTGTTGAGAATAGTTTTGGGTATCCTGGGTCTTTTGTTATTCCAGATGAATTTGCAAATTGCTCTTTCTAAGTCTGTGATGAATTGAGTTGGAATTTTGCTGGGGATTTCATTGAATCTGTAGATTGCCTTCAGTAAGGTGGCCATTTTTACTATATTAATCCTGCCAATCCATGAGGTGCTCTATAGATTTATTTAATATTTCTTACATGGTAGCATTGCAAGTAACACGCTTACTGCTTTGTTTTTCTTCTTTAATTTTTGGGGATATATATATGGATATATGTGTGTGTATATATATATTTTTTCCTCACTTGAAATGATAATTTCAGTGGATACGAATTCCTCATCTGATAGAGCATTTTTCTTCAGAAATTCAAATATTACACCAATTTCCTTGAAGCTTACTACTTCAAAGATTAGGAATTTCTTTGCTCCTGTTTCTTCATGTTTCTACTTGACTTTGCTTTTCTACACTTTGAATCTGATGGCTGTCCATAGTGTTCTGTTCCTGTTTGTTTGTTTGTTTTTCATTTTCTTTATATTCTTTCCTGTGCTGTTCTAACATCAAATACTTTATCTTGCCTTTTCTGTTTTATCCCTAAATCATTCTTCATCAGATTATATTTATGGTATAACAATTGCAAGGATCCTGCAACCCTTGTGTGTTTAGTTCCCTTTTGTCTTGATTATTTTGTGTTTAATTTCATGTGAACTCTTTTTGTAATATTTTTAAAACTTCTGATTCTCTCAGACTGAAACTTAGTAAATCATCATTTCTATTGCAGTTCAAAAATTTTGTTTCTAGAATACTTTTAACTTCCTTAGAGTTTTTATTAATAATCCATTTTTATTATACTACCCTTTCTGCTTAAATGTTCCCTGCCTTTTTCACTTTAACCTTTAACATTAATCATTACTAAATTTCCTATTTAATAATTATTTGGTTCTGCAAAACAAACATATCATAGAGCCTGTTGCCATAGGCCTGGAAATCTATCTACTCTAGGCCCTGAAGCAGGGATATCTTGATCTTAAAGATAGCCTAATATAGCAGTAATAACATAATGCCTTTCTTTCAAAATATGATGCAAATTTCGGCCTGAAGGGCTGTATGACACTTGCCTATCATAAGTGATGTTGGTTGCTCAAAGGAGAATGAAGAAACAAAGAAAGATGGTGGTTCTGATAATAAAACTGAGGTAGTGAGCTGTTAGTGGAATAATTTATATAACATGGCTAAGTCATGGCCTTGTTTAATATTTGTCTTACTGTAGTTGCTGGAGAATTAAGCTTCTGTATAATATTAAGAAGTCAAATATTTGAATGGCATTAATAGGGAGAGTTATTATTTTAAACTGTGTATTCCAAAGAAATTATGTGAACTGACTATAAAGTGCAGTGTTGCTAATTGCCAGGAGAATCATAAAAGTCACAAGACAGAAGATACCTTGAGTAGGATGTGACAGAAAAATTACATACAATTGTACAAAACTTGCTGATCCTTGGTGCTAGAACATTGTGCACAAGGCTGACGTGGAACAAGATGTGTGAGATCACATTTCTGGTTGAAGTGAATGGTCATGTCTTCTGAGTTAGAACCTGAACAAATTGTGAGTCTGATGAAAACCAAAATATCAAAAGAAAATAAGATTGAATTATTAATTATAATTATATATAATTAAAAGTAATTAATTATGAAAAATAAACAAAGGGAATGATTCAAAGTACTGAGAGGTGACTTAAATAAGGAAGAATGCTCTGACAAGATAACATGAAAATCAGTCTGTAAGTGGGTCAGACATGCAGTAACTTTACCTACATTCCCTAAAGGTAAATGGAAGCTGGAAAAACTATGCTGATCATGAAAGAGGCATTTTTGTTATATTTCAACAACAAGATGTAGCCCCAATATTGGCACCGACAGTAGTCACTTTGCTAGTTGCTGTCACAAAATACCTGATGGCAGTAATCTAAGGAAGGGTTTATTTTCAGTCATGATTTGAGGTCAGAGCCCATAATAGCAGGGAGACATGGCTACAAGAGCAGGAACCAGCTAATCATATTGTACTCATACTCAGGAAGCAGAGATAGGCGGATGCTTGCTCTCAGTTCATTTTCTTCTTTTATTCCCTCTGGGACCTAGGACATGGACTAATGCTCCCCACATTTAGGTGGGTATTCTTACTTCATTTTGCCCAAAATAGAAACTCCATCATGGACATGGCATAATGGTCAACTCCTCTGTAATGCTAGGTCCTGTCAAGTTAAAAATTAGTATTAACCATCACAGTATCCATTTAGTCTGTGGGAAAGTGGATTAATTTTTCACTGACAATTTATAGCATTAAATATTTTCTATCTAATGCAATTAAAATTGTTGGCTTCTATTGTAATCTTTTCAGCAATATTTCCCCCAGGTTTCCTTTGTGATATTATATTGCTAAATGAATTACCCTAATCATTGACCCATCAAACCCATTCTTCTTAAGCAAACTAAATGTTCAGTTGTTCCTTGATTAAATTGTAATTGTTATTGATTGCAATCTGAGTAGATTTATCCTATATATTTTAGATCCATTATTCTCATTTGACTATCTACATAGAAATATCTGAGGGGCATCTATTGTAATTTATCACATCTAGTTATGCTCTATGGTGTTGAAGTTCCCATTTCTAAGGACGAGTCTGTACAATCTAAGATAGGAGCCCTTATCTTCAGGGACAGAGATGCCATGATTTACACCTCAATAAAGTTGTTTTCAAAGACAAATCAGAGTTTTTATAAAGCAAAGGAGCTAGAAAATAAAACAAATACAAAACAATCAGAAATCAGATGTATTTTGAACTTAATTCAAATGTTTCCATTTTGCTCAGTCTTTCTGTCTGTCTGTCTTTCTTTCTTTCTGTCTGTCTGTCTCTCTCTTTCTTTCTTTCCCTCATTCTTTCTGGCATTTGTATACTGTTTAAGGTACATAGAATATATTGAGATCTAATTAGGTAACGATGTGAAGAAATGCACATCAGAGAATGTTCTATCCATTTATCATCACTGATCTTTCATTCAAAATTGAATGGCTCACATGTTCCTGCTCTAGTGTCCAGCATTCTGGTCACAGAGCTCAAGATGCTCCTAAGAGCAATAGCTAGAGGACTACATCTCCTCACACAATGTTTGGATGAAAATAAAGAAAATATATAGATTTACCAATTGTTCCTCAATTTGTTAGTTCAACTGAAACATGGATAATTAAAAGATTGTCAGATATAATTTTTAAAAATTCTTTAATCTTTGTTTTTGTTTTTTTTTTAACAATTCAGTCATTATTATCCTCCCAGTCCTTTCTCTGACTATTCTTCATCCCATACCTCCTCCCCTGTCTCCCAGAGGATGCTCCAACCCCTACCCCAATACACCAGACCTCCACAGTGTCTGAGCCCTGAAGTATCTAGAGGGTTAGGTGCATTCCTTCTCACTGAGGCTAGACCTGCCAGTCCCTTCTTTATATGTGTTGGGGGCCTCATATCAGATGGTGTATGCTTCCTGGTTGGTGGCTCAGTGTCTAACATCACAGCCCTGTCGTTTGTATGTTTTACATAGTAAGGTGACTAGACACTGTCAAAATTCACTAAATATGTTATATAATTAATATTTTTCATAAGACCAATAAGAGAAAAATGAAAAAAATATATAAACACTTAAATTCCAATAGTAGATTATAAATTGTACAATCTTTTGGCTGAATACTTCTAAATACTTTCAACAATTGGAAAGGTCCCAAACAAGGAATATTAATACTCTGAGGATTTGGGCAATAGATCTGATTCTATACCTTTTTCAAGTAACTTAATAGAGACAAAGTGATTACACAAATGAGATTATAATAAAATTGGTGAAAAAACAGATATACTGCTAACTATGATAATTTAGTGTAATTTATTATATGTACATATTGTATTACAAATGTGTACATATTGTAAATAAAATATAATTATCAAGGTTAATGAATTAACTTAGTTCCTTTAATTATTTACTCAATTACTTAGGCTATTTCTACATAGTCATTTCTTATTTTGAAAGGGAGTATATTTAAACACAAACTATGAGTTACAATATGTATATACCTTAAGTAGATTATAACAAGATAAAAATATAAGAAAAGTTTAATATGAAGCTTAATAATAACACTAAATTTTGTTTTACTCGCATATAATCAAAGCTGGCACATAAACAAAACGTATGCATATGGTACACATGGTGATATTAAATGATCTTATGGATGGCACCAAGAACTTTATATTCGGTGTTTTAAATCTAATATAAATGTCTGAGTTATATTTTTGTTACTGTGATATAATGTCCTAACAGAAGCTGCAGAAAGATTTATATTAGTTCACAGGCACAGTCTCTTATGGTGGGGTAAAATATGGAGGCAGAATCATCATAGTCAGGAAAAAGAAAGTGATGGAGGCTTTAGTTAAACTCATTTTCATGAAATATCTCAAATAATCGGATAATCTCACACATATATTTAGAGTCCTATCGCTCAAGTGATTCTAGATCTCAATGAGCTGATCATTTAGATTAGCCACCATAATAAATTACTGACATTCTAATTTTCAATAAGATTATATGTTGATTTCATACTGTTAAACTATTATATATGATATTACCTTAAACATTCTAATCTTAGATTCAAATCTTAGAAGTGGATAGGGAATGTGGTCAACCTATTTAAGAATTGAAACCAGGTAATTGAGACCCAGTGCTTTTGATTCATATGTAAATGCTGTGTTCTCAAATAGGTTAGTTAAGTCTTGTGTTATTCTACTTCTTCATTGAAAACGGGATTAGTATGTATCCTATAAGATAGTTGCAAAGTTAAATGCTATGACATTTGTTTATTATGTTTTGCTTGGTTATAGACAATTACAGAAGTATAGCATTTATGAAAAATGAATTTTTTCTTGGACAAAATACAAACAGAAAGTAAGCATAAAATAATATACTACAGTATTTAAAAGACTTTCTTAGACAAGAAGCAGTGCAATCCCTGTAATCAGAAGGCAAAGTAGGGAGAGCACTATGAGGCTGATGCCAGCCTGGCCTACATAATGATTCCAGAACAGCCCGGTCTACCCAGTAAGACCCTGCTTGGAACAACAAACAAACAAAGAAGCAAATAAACAAATTTTAGTGCAAAAATCCTTTGGAATAAAAAGAAATTTCTTAGCATAAGTCTTATCATATGTACAAATATCCATGTATTTATATGAAGCAATAATCATGATAACACAGTGTAAGGGGATCCAATTCTAAACTCCCTACACTTGCCCTGTCTTTATGATCTCTGTTAAAAAAAAATATCAAACAAGACACACAGTAAAAAGCATAGGGTTTCCCGCAGAGTAGAGAATGCTCAAGGGATGGACAATGGCCTAGAGGACTAACTATTGTGGAGGAAAATGCTCCCAAGAAGTAAGACTGGATGATATCCAGGGGGACCATTGTTTTAAACAGGCTTTACATACTGTCTTGTGTTTGTCAGCTCCCTGGTAACTATTACTCTGTCTAGGTAACTGGTGTGCTTATTTTAGATTAACCCTTGAGGTTAGAAGCAATGATCTGTCTTCTTCTCATCCATAAACCCTAGGTAGTACTTTTAGTATCTTTTGGAAAGTCATATTTCCACCTAAGGAGAGAGGACAGACTCAGACTGCATCCTATAGAACTGGAATCAAATACTGCAGTTTCAGTTCCGGGTTCTAAAAGCTGCTGATTATTAGAGAGAGGTCAGTGCACAACGACCTACAAATTTGTTGATATCCCAATAGCTATCTCTGAATCACCTCTAGATCCACACAAAGGCTGTGTTTACCCCACTGCTCTTATTTCCTAATCATGGAAAAGTACATACATGCTTGTCTCTTTTTTTTTTTTTTTTTTTTCCTTTTTTTTTTTTTTTTTTTAATTAGGTATTTTCTTCATTCACATGTACACTTTCCCTCTCCCATTTTCCCCTCCAACACAAACAAACGAACAAACAAACAAACACAAGAACAAACCCCTTCTGCCTCCCCCCTCCCAATGCCTGTCCCCCCACCCTCTCCCACCCATTGGCCCTGGCATTCCCCCACACTGGGGCACAAAACTCTCACAAGGCCGAGGTCCCTCACTCCTATCGATGATCGAATTTGCAATCCTCCACCACATACCTGCTGCCAGTACACTCAATCCCACCCTGTATAGTCCTTGATTGGTGGTTGGGTCCCTGGGAGCTCTGAGGGTACTAGTTAGTAATTGTCTTTTATAAAACTATTTAATGTAGAAAGTACCTTTAGTCTAAATCATTCAAGACAGTAAAATCTCTGTTTATGTCATATAAATCGAGGGAAAAAGTAAATATTTTATAAAAATATAATTACCCATTATATAATTTAGTTTTATTTCCAAAGACACATATAATAAAAACTATTTGAAGTCTTAAGTTCACATGCTAGTTAAGAAAATCATTTGACGATCACCAACTTGTCTGCTCCTCTGAGGACACCTCAGTCTGAGGCCCCCAAGAGTTCTGCTGCACCTTGTCCAATATCTAAGGCTCTCCCAAACAGCCACAGCATCTGGGAACCCTGAGGAGCCCACTGGACTCAGGAACAATCACCCCCCACACACATTCCACTCCCATTCTAACCTGAATCTTCTGCTGGGGCAGATCCATATTTGTCGCCTTGTACAGAGCTCAAGTTCAAGTGGATAAAGGACTTCAACATAAAATAAATTCAGATACATTGAATTTAATAGAACAGAAAGTGGGAAAGAGCCTTGAACTCATTGACACAGGGAGAAATTTCCTAAACAGAACTCCAATGGCTCAGGCTCTAAAATCAAGAATTGATAAATGGAACCTCATGAAACTGGGAAGCTCCAGTAAGGCAAAGGACATAGTCAATAGGAATACCCAGCAACCTACAGGTGGGGAAAAACATTTCACTAACCCCACATCCAATAGAGGGCAAATATCCAAAATACATAAAGAACTCAAGAAGTTAAGCACCAAGAAACCAAACAACTCAATCAAAAACCCAATCAAAACTGGGGTATAGAACTAAACAGAGAATTCATAACAGAGGAATTTTGAGTGACTGAGAAGCACTTAAAGAAATGGGCAAAATCGTTAGTGATTAGGAAAATGCAAATCAAAATGATCCTGAGATTCCACCTTACACCAACCAGAATGACTATGATCAAAAACTCAGGTGACAGCACAAGTTGGAGAGGATGTGAAGAAAAAACACTGCTCCATTGCTGGTGGGATTAGAAATTCTTACAACCACTCTGCAAATCAATCTGGAGGTTCCTCAGAAAATTAGAAATAGATCTACCTGAAGACCCAGCTGTACCACTTTGGGCATATACCCAAAAGATGCCCCACCATGCCACAGGGGCATATGCTCCACTATGTTCATAGCAGCCTTATTTGTGATAGCCAGAAGGCTAGAAACAACACAGATGTACCACAATGAAAGAATTGATACAGAAAATGTGGTTCATTTACACTACAGAATACTACTCAGCTATTAAGAATGAGGACATCATGAGTTTTGCAGGTAAATGAATGGAACTAGAAAATATTATCTTGAATGAAGTAACTCAGACTCAAAAGGACATGCATGGTATGAATTCACTAATAAGTGGATATTAGCCAAAAAACATACAGAATACCCAGGATACAATCCACAGAACTCAAGAAGGTTAACAAGCTGAAGGACCCAAGTGAGGATGCCTCAATCCTACTTGGGAGGAAGAAGAAAGCAATCAAGTGGGGCAGAGGGAAAGAGGGAGTTAGGTAGAAGAAGGGACAGGGAGGGGAAAGAAGAACATGACCAGGTATTTGGGTAGGGGGAACAGGATTGAAGCCCTGAGGGCCAGCAGAAAGAATGGAAACAAGCAACCTCAGGAGGTAGGAGGTGGAGGTACCCTGCAGAATGTACTAGAGACCTGGAAGGTGAGAGACTCTCTAGACTCAAAGGGAGGAACCTTAGATGAAAGGCCCTACAGTGGGGAAAGGGAAGTTGTAGAGTCCATTTCCAGTAGAAAGACAGGACATCAAGTGGATCCAGCTCAACAGCAGGTCCCAAGGCCTGACACTATTACTGATGCTATGGTTTGCTTACAACAGGGGCCTATCATGATTCCCCTCCAAAAGTCTTAACAAGCAGCTGAAAGAGTCAGATGCAGATATTTACACTCAATAAATGGACAGAAGCTGGTGACCCCTGTGGTTAAATTAGAGAAAAGCTGGAAGAAGCTGGATAGGAGGGGGACCCCAAATGAAGACCAGC
>JADRCD010183474.1:0-13814 GCA_019843815.1 Montemys delectorum
AGTAGGATCTCATGATATTTTGGATTTCCTCAGTGTCCATTGTTATGTCTCTTTTTTCATTTCTGATCTTGTTTATTAGTAAACTCTCTCTGTGCCCTCTAGTTAGTCTGGCTAAGGGTTTATCTATTTTGTTGACTTTCTCAAAGAACCAGCTCCTGGTTTGGTTGATTCTTTGTATAGTTCTTTTTGTTTCTATTTGGTTGATTTCAGCCCTGAGTTTGATTATTTCCTGCCTTTGACTCCTCTTGGGTGAATTTGCTTCTTTTTGTTCTAGCGCTTTCAGTTGTGCTGTCAAATTGCTGGTGTATGCTCTCTCCAGTTTCTTTTTGGAGGCACTTAAAGCTATGAGTTTTCCTCTTAGGACTGCTTTCATTGTGTCCCATAGGTTTGGGTATGTTGTGGCTTCATTTTCATTAAACTCTAGAAAGTCTTTAATTTCTTTCTTTATTTCTCCCTTGACCAAATTATCATTGAGTAGAGTGTTGTTAAGTTTCCACGTGTATATGGGCATTCTATTGTTTATGTTGTTATTGAGGAGCAGCCTTAGTCCATGATGATCTGATAGAATACAAGGAATTATTTCTATCTTCTTGTATCTGTGGAGGCCTGATTTGTGACCAATTATATGGTCAATTTTGGAGAAGGTACCATGAGGTGCTGAGAAGAAGGTATATCCTTTTGTTTTAGGATAAAAAGTTCTATAGATATCTGTTAGATTCATCTTTTTCATAACTTCTGTTAGTCTCACTGTGTCCTTGTTTAGCTTCTGTTTCCATGATCTGTCCATTGCAGAGAGTGGGGTGTTGAAATCTCCCACTACTATTGTGTGCGTTGTAATATGTGCTTTGAGCTTTAGTAAAGTTTCTTTTATGAATGTAGATGTCCTTGCATTTGGAGCATAGAGGTTCAGAATTGAGAGTTCATCTTGGTAGATCATAGCTCTGATGAATATGAAGTGTCCCTCCTTATCTTTTTTGATCAATTTAGGGTGAAATTCGATTTTATTCGAAATTAGAATAGGTACTCAACATTTTTCTTGGGACCATTGGCTTGGAGAATTGTTTTCCAGCCTTTTATTCTGAGGTAATACTGTCTTTGTCACTAAGGTGGGTTTCCTGTATGCAGCAAAATTTTGGGTCCTGTTTACATACCCAATTTGATGGTCTATGTCTTTTTATTGGTGAATTGAGTCCGTTGATGTTAATAGTTATTAAGGAACAGTAATTATTGCTTCCTGTTAGTTTTGTAGTTATAGCTAGCATTCCGTTCATGTGTCTATCTTCTTTTTGTTTTGTTAGAAGATTATATTTTTGCTTTTTCAGGAATGTATTTCCCCTCCTTGTATTGGAGTTTTCCATATATTACCCTTTGAAGGGCTGGATTTGTGGAAATATATTGTTTGAATTTGGTTTTGTCATGGAAGACTTTGGTTTCTCCATCTATGGTGATTGAGAGTTTTGCTGGGTATAGTAGTCTAGGCTGGCATTTGTGTTCCATTAGGGTCTGTATGACATCTGCCCAAGATCTTCTATCTTTCATAGTCTCTGGTGAGAAGTCTAGTGTAATCCTGATAGGCCTGCCTTTATATGTTACTTGACCTTTTTCCCTTACTGCTTTTAGTATCCTTTCTTTGTTTTGTGCATTTGGTGTTTTGACTATTATGTGGCGGGAGGAATTTCTTTTCTGGTCCAGTCTATTTGGAGTTCTATAGGCTTCTTTTATGTTCATGGGTATCTCTTTCTTTAGGTTAGGAATGTTTTCTTCTATAATTTTGTTGAAGATATTTATTGGCCCTTTAAGTTGGAGGTCTTCACTCTCTTCTATACCTATTATCCTTAGGTTTGGTCTTCCCATTGTGGCCTGTATTTCCTGGATATTTTGGGTTAGGGTCTTTTGCATTTTGCATTTTCTTTGACTGTTCTATCATTGTTGTCTATGTTATCTTCTGTCCCTGAGATTCTCTCTTCTATAGCTCTCTATAGCTTGTATTCTGTTGGTGATGCTTGCATCTATGTTTCCTGACTTCTTTCCTAAGATTTCTAACTCCAGGGTTGTCTCTTTTTCTGATTTCTTTATTGTTTCTACTTCCATTTTTAGGTCCTGGATGGTTTTACTCAATTCCTTCACCTGTTTGTTTGTGTTTTCCTGCAATTCCTTAAGGGATTTTTGAGTTTGCTGTTTAAGGGCTTCTACTTGTTTACTTGTGATCTCCTGTAATTCTTTATGGGATTTTTTTGTTTCCTCTTTAAGGGCTTGTACCTCTTTACCTGTGTTCTCCTGTATTTCTTTAATGGAGTTATTCATGTCCTTCTTAAGTTCCTCTATCAGCATTGTGAGATATGTCTTTAGACCCAAATCTTGTTTTTCCGGTGTTTTGGGATATCCAGGACTTGCTGTGGTGGGAGTACTAGGTTCTGATGAAGCCAAGTAGTCTTGGTTTCTGTTGGTAGGATTCTTGCGTTTGCCTTTCATCATCTCTTGATCGCTGGTAATAGATGTTTTTGGTGCCTCTGACTAGAGCTTGTCCTGTCCCTGTTGCCTTGCTACTCCCCTGCAACTTTTGAGGCCTGTGCCTCTGGGCTGGTTCAGCCTTACAAAGTCACCAGAGAGAAAATGGTGGATCTCACCTGAGTCTCTGGGCTGAAGCATGCCCTGGAGGCAGGGAAGGGGCAGAGAGGGTCACTGATCCAGCTCTGTCACTCGGAAGCTGAGAAGATCCTGTCCCTGGCACCCTGCGAGTCCCCTGCGACTCTTGAGGCCTGTGCCTCCCCGACATATCATCATTTTTTAACTCAATTTTAACTTCTATAAACTTACTTTACCAGAGCTTATATTTGTGGCTCACATTCTGTCTATTTTTCAAGGACATGTGAATGAAAGTTATAATTCTTATTTCTAGATACCTAGAATTTAATTAGAGCAAAGATAATTATATAAGCTATTACAATTTAATGTATATTTTATGTGTTCTGGTTTGGATATGCCTAGTTAAGGAGGGATGCTTAATGTGCTGATAATTTGGGGAAGGATCTTTGGAGATATAATATCTAAATAGATATGTAAAACAGGATCAGGTTTTCAAATATTATAAAAGGAGAAGCAAGCACAGAGGGGCTACCTTGAGAGAATTAGATGATAACCAGATGCCTGAAGGATAGTAAGATGCATGTTGCTTAGCCTAGCACAGAATTCAGTATATAGTCAGGCTTGAGGTGAATTAGAGAAGCCAATATAAAATTATAAGCGGAATGTAATATGTGATCTAGTCCACATAACTGAATGATAAACATGATCAACCGAACAATGCTGTTCATAAAATTTCCCAAACATAGAAAGCAACTGAGAGAATCTTGTGGGGAAAAAGTAAAGATAAAGTATTTGATGATGAAGATAGAAAACAGTAGCAGGCATTGGTAAAATCCTGCAAAGGCATATTATATGTTAAACTACAAATGTACATATAAGCAGGTTATGGTCAAAGAATGAATTCAGGATCATAAGAAATAACATTTTGCCAAAAACTGATTCTGATATTAATATGAAATTCCCTCTTTAAGAGTAAAAGAAATTCATAATCTGAAACAGCCAGTGATGATTCTTCATTCTAAATAAATATTTATGCATTTTTATTATTACAAATACATTTCTTTTTGTTCAGTTTGTCTATTTGAAGTAAGTCTAAATATACAGCTCTATGATATCATTGTCTAAGTTATCATTTAATACTCTCTCTGAATGAAGGTCCCTTCTTTCAGTAGCATAAATTAGCTTTGAAAATGAAGAACAACTAATATGTGTGCAGTTATAGTGTCTCTTTCCTTCCTAGTGCTTTTGCATTGTTGCATGCACATGAAATGTAAACATATGAATCAACTGAGGCACATTAATGTTGCTATTTATAATTCTAGCCATTACAAATTTCCAAATGAACAAAGTCTTCTGTTAAACCTCATGAGAAAAATAAGTTGTTTCATTGCTGAAAGAGAAAAGACCATTGTTTCTAATGTACACAAGTAATATATGTAATTACTGTCATAAAATGAAAGGCAGAATATACTTTATTGCAAATAACAACATTAAGGATGAATTTTTAAAATGTTCCACAATTATCTTTGCTTAAAATTGAACCAGAAAAGGCACTTTAAAGAAAAGTACTTACAAGAAAAGTAAAGATACTGAGAGTGATAAAAATGAGGATGGGGGCTGAAAGGAGGACGAGGAGGAGAAGAAAGGATAGAGCATCCTCCTTACTTAATGAAACAGTTGACCAGGAAATTAATTGTACTTCTTACAAATCTTAGCATTTGATCTTTCTGAATGGTGGTTAAAAGTTAGATCAGATTAGAGACTATTCTTTAGGAATTTCCCCTTACATTCTCTTTGTTTTCTTCTTATTTAATTAGGCAAATAAACAGGTCATATCACTCACTGGTTTCATATATTCCTTTATTTTTCTAAGTGCCTCCCATTCTTAGTAAGTAGAGTATAAAATGCTGTTTTATTCTATTCTTAACTTCTTCTTCTTCTTTTTTTTTTTTTTTTTTTTTTTTTTTTTTTTTTTTTTTTTTTTTTTTGTATTTTCGAGACAGGGTTTCTCTATATAGCTCTGGTTGTCCTGGAACTCACTCTGTAGACCAGGCTGGCCTCGAACTCAGAAATCCACCTGCCTCTGCCTCCCAAGTGCTGGGATTAAAGGCATATGCCACCACTGCCCGGCTATTCTTAACTTCTAACACAGTCACTTATAGCTTGAGCTCAATTTTTTTTTAAATTTTGTTTTTAATTTACTCGTGGCTGGGGCTCCCACATTTGTTCTGATTTCTAGTCATTCTCCTTCTAAATTAACAGAAGCCAGCTGACATGAAGGGAATCCAGATGAGGACTGAGACACTCCCATGTTTCTCCATAATTCATGCTCTTCCTGCATTCTGTTGCAATCACAGCAGGAGGTGAATTCGTAGAGGTGAAAAACAAGCTGCAGAAGGTAGACATGTCATGGTGAATTCTAACAGCCCAGAACCCCCTGGATTCTCAATTGAATTTCAGACAAATAGGTAGAAGGTTAGAATGGAGTGTCAATCAGAATCAAAATTCCTGGATTATATATAAAATGAACCAACCACTCTTCTATCCTTATAATGATAAAAGTGCAATGAGCATGATGCTGGGTTGAGAGATATCATATTTATAAACTCATAATATTGGATCACTAAAACAACGTGTTTTTATTTAGAAAACTCAGTTTTAGAGATTTAAGGTTAACAAAGGCTGTACCTTCAATCTGTACCAAGAATTATCCTTCTACAATTAAATAATTTTAAAAATATTTATTGCTCCATTAGCAATATACTCCACAGGAGCTACTCTGAAGAACTGTGTATCTTCTCTCTGCACACATTAATTAAATTCACTCTGATTTTATACTTCTGTGAACACTTGTTCAAAAATCAATCTCTCAAACCTTTCTGCATAATTCGAATCTCTGAGTGTATATTTGTAATGCAAGATAGTTATTATAACTAGAAGCTTCAGGGTGCCAAAGCTCCATGTCCAATTTTATTTAATTTTTTTTAAGTGGCTGATAGCCAAGAATGGTCTTGCAATGACTATGTAAGCAAGGATAACCTAATCCACCTGTATCATTTCTTCCTGTGGTAGAATTACAACTTGTGCCAACACAGCAGGCTCAAGTTTAGCATGTAATTCCAGAGGAATCCAAGGCAAAGTCCCAAAATACAGTATCCTCCCCAAAGTACAAGATCTGTGTTCTGTTCCCACATATTTTATTTACTTTAATCTTAGATTGTAATATAACTACTTTATTTCTCTCTTTTATTTCCACCTTTTCATTCATCCCATATACCTCTTCTTGCCCTGTTTCCAATAGTGGCTTCTTTTTATATCAATTGTTGTTACATACATATATAACTTGAACTTTAGCATTACACAATATAGAGTACACACTTAAGATATATTTAGATAAAAGGACAATCTATTGATACTCTTAATTACAGGGTTTATGGCAACTCAGAACACTGATTCTCTTTCATAAACCTCATTTACTCCAATTGACTTCAAAATAATTATGAACAAGTAATTGATAAATTATTTTTGAAATAATTTTTTGAATTTTAACCAAGATATAACAAGGAAATTATGCTTGTAATCCTCCTTAAGATATAAAATACTCAAATAGCCTTGATTCTTGCAATAACAAAGTGAATTTAGAGATAATACTTTTATTTTCCAAATTTTATTATTATATACACAGGCAAATAAAACTCCACATTTATTTTTTATTGCACACATATTGGTATATGATATTATACATTTGTGGTTATAAAATTTTTAAGATCAAACTATATTGAATAAAATATCCTAAAATGAAGGCAGTCTTATATAATAAATAGAAATAGACCATAAAAATCACAAAATATTCTTATATATTCTGATCCATAAACAAGTCATGACTATGTGCATATTATGTTGAATTGTGTGTCTTGTTTGCCAATATAACTGTATATAATATGCACACATACACACACATATATATGTATATATATATATATATATATATATATATATATACATATATATATATACACTCACACACATTGTATGTCAATAATTTACTTGATATTTTTTTGGATGCTGCAGTTTAAAATTGTGGCTTATGATATATCTGTTGAAGGCAAATTGTATTACAGTTGAAAATAAAAGCTTAATTCCAAATTAATTTGGTAAGCTTACACTAGATCCTAGTTAATAGTTTAAATAGTTTATGCTGTCTTTGTGAATTCTTGTTGGAAATAGTGAGAAACTGTTATACTAATGGGCATAAGCTCTCAAGGTAATGGGAAATGTTAGATATAACTTATTCATTATATTTTATCAGAATATCACCTCATTTTCAAAATTTTTATAGAATCACATGTATAAAATATTAGTTAACAAATGTATAAATTCTTATTAGAATATAGTGTAGTAAGTACTGGTGGTTAGAAGTCTAACTTGATAATTTGGACAATTTGAAAAAATATATCTTTTTTTCTTTTACTGAAAATAGATTCTTTACATACGATATTTTCTGATTGTGGCTTTACCTCCCCTACTCCCTCTAGTTGTTCCTTACCTCCTCTTCTACCTGGAACTATCCCCTTTCTATCTCTTATTAGAAAATAATCAGTTGTCTACTAAATAATGACAAAATAAAAAAACCAAATTAAAATATGACAAAAGAAATAATCAAGGAAAAGAGCTGAAGAACAAGCAGAGGAAAAAGTACACAAATCAACACACATGGCAATTCTTTAGAAGTACAAAACTGAAAGCTGTGGTGTACACTCAAAGTTTAAAAAAAAATGCCTTGACTTAACATTATGAGACAAGGAAACTCCCAAGATGCCACTGAGTTTGTTTTGTGTTGACATCTACTCCTGGAAATTGGGCTTACCTTCTTTTTCCTTCATTAATTTATATTTTTGTTCACTTACAACCTAATTGTATCCTCTCTCCCTCCTCTCCTATCAATCCACCCTCACACTCCCTCCTCCCTTTTCCCTCTTCGGAGGAGAAGCGGACCCCTTATAGTTACCAAATCATCCAGGCACATCAATCAACTCCCAGTAGGACTAAGCTCATCCTTTCCCAATGAGGCCAGTTAAATCAGCCCAGAGGAAAGGGATGCAAAGCCCGGCAACAAAGTCAGAGACAACCCCCACTCCAATTGTTATGGAACCCACATGAAGAACAAGCTGCCCATCTGCTACATATTTTGTAGTGGGCCTAGGTCCAGCCTATGAATGTTCTTTGGTTGGTGATTTAAGTTTCTGTGAGTCCTCATGGGCCCAGGTTAGCTTACTCTGTTGACCTTCTTGTGGTGTTCTTGACCTCTCCTGCTCCAGCAATCCTTCCCCCTGCTTTCATAGGCTTCCCTGAGTTCTGCCTATTGTTTGGCTGTGGGCCCCTACATCTGTTTCCATTGGCTGCTGGATGAAGCTTCTCAAAAGACAGTTATGCTAAGTTCCCATCTGTAACCATAGTAGAATGCCGTTAATAGTGTCAGGAGCTTGCTTTCTTCCATAGGATAGGTCTGAAATTGGACCATGGCTATCCTGTCCTTTGTGCCTAATACTCACTTATAAGTGAATACATATAATCCATGTCTTTCTAGTTGTGACTTGCCTCATTCAAGATGATATTTTGTAGTTCCATGCACTTTCTGCAAAATTCATGATGTCCTTGTTTTTAATAGTTGAATATCCATTTTGTAAATCTACCACATTTTCTTTATCCATTGCTCAGTTGAGGGACATCTAGGTTGTTTCCAATTTCTTTGGTTTTTAAAATATGAACATGAACTATGAACATAGTTGAGCAAGTATCCTTACGGTATGGTGAAATATCTTTTGGGTATATTCCTTGGAATGGTCTAGCTAGGTCTTGAGGTAGAACTATTTTGAGTCTTCTGCGAAACCTCCATGCCAAGTAGAGGGGGTTCCTGAGAAAGCAGGACTGGCAGCTGGCAGTGGTGCTGATTTAACAATGACTCAGAGTCATTAGTAGATCAAGGCTTTCAGTTCAAATCCTCTTTACATGAGGATTCTTATCACTGTTCTTTCTTCTCAGTTTTCATTCTTCTTCCTTCACATTCTTGTTTTCCTTCTTTCTTCTCATCCTTTTTCTTTCTTCCTATTCCTTTTCCTTCTCCTGACCATAGATCCTGAACCCAGTCTTTTACTTACTATAGCTACATCATTAAAGTATTGACCATTGTTATTAATTCTTTTAGGAAGGCTTAAATTTACATATATTTTATGAATTATGGATTATAAGTCCCAACCCCATCTTTCTTAAAATAGAAACTAAAGACAAATCAAAAGCATATTTCCTCGTATATTTTACACAGACTGTTCTTCACCATAGTTGGTTAGAGCTTTTAAGATTTCCTAGTACAGCACACAGCAGTCTTTAGTAACTGTTTTCATGGAAGAACAAAAAAAGTAACAGACTAGTAAAGTTAAAGTAATTTCTTACATAGTTTTAAAGTTTATGTAATTAAAACAGCTAGTTTTCGAGGTCTTCTAGTCCTTATTATCTTTAAGTTGCTAGGAGAGCAAAGTACTATCTTTTTATATGCTTGTACATCATCTTTTAATTCTCTAATCTTAGATTCCTATCCAGCGATTCCATAGCTTCATGTACCCTCCTTCTAATACTATTTGTTTCTAGATCAGATACAAGCCTTCCTCCTATAAGATAAACCCATCTATTATTTACTTGTTTTTTTTTTTAATATATTCCCTTCTTTCCCATCCTTTCCTTTTCTTCTTGGGACCACTTTAGCTTCCCATCCTTGATCTCCTTATGCTCACTCTAGCAAATTCATGCAGCAGTCATTGGACCAGAGGCTACAGCTATCTCCTCATAATTCCAAGTACAAGGCCAAGTCTTGAACAATTTCTACAAAGGACCGTGTAGGATTGTATGGTCTCTGTGGTTAAGTTGTATAGATCCTTTCGCATTGTTCTTAGGGCTAAGAGGAAGGTTTGTACCTCATCCCCCCAGCATCATGACCACTTCCATATGTCATTCCTGGGAATTGCATCCATTTCATTTTATTATCGAGTAATTAGCTCTGAGTAATAGGGGAAGTATAGTCCCCAGAAAGAGAGATTAAAAGTAAAATAGAACAGACAGCAGATCAGCTTCAGGGCAAAAGCAACCATAAACACACACACACACACACACACACACACACACACACACACACACACATATCCACAGAGCCTGGCAATAATCCAGGGTAGGAACTGTGTCACACCTCCCCTGCACAACCATGCTGGGCCAGGCAACTTCAGATTGATTTCCAAAGTGATTATTCAAGTTTTTACTCCCACCAGCAATGGAGGAGTCTTCTCCCTGCTGTACATTCTCACAAACATGTGCTGTTACTTGAGTTTCTGATCTTAGCCATTTTGACAGGTATAAAATGGAATCTCAGGGTTAATTTGATTTGCATTTCCCTGATGAGTAAGGATATTGAACATTTCTTTAGGTGCTTCTTAATCATTTGAGATTCCTCTGTTTAGATTTCTCTGTTTAGATCTATACCCACTTTAATTGAGTTCTTTGGTTTGTTGGTATTTATTTT
The DNA here is from genome assembly GCA_019843815.1 of Montemys delectorum. NCBI lineage: Eukaryota > Metazoa > Chordata > Mammalia > Rodentia > Muridae > Montemys > Montemys delectorum. Next base: position 10,154 of record JADRCD010183474.1, read on the forward strand.
CTGGAGTTCGTCGTATATTTTCGACGTTAGCCCTTTGTTGGCTATAGAATTGATGAAGACCTCTTGCCATTCCATAGGCTGCAATTTTGTCCTATTAATGGTGTCCTTTGCCATACAAAATGGTCATGAAGTTCCATTTGTTAATTGTCAATAACAGTGTCTGAGCTATTGTTGTCTTCTGTGTCAATGTACTCAAGTGTATTCCCCAGTCTTTTCCTGCTAGTCTAACTAGATGTATGCATGTAAAAGAGTGTGAATAGATCCATATTAATAACCCTTGTTCAATTTCAAGTGAATCAAAAGCCTCAACATAAAACCAGATACACTAAATCTAATAGACAAGAAAGCAAGGAATAGCCTTGAACACATTGGTATAGGAGGCAACTTCCTGAATAGAACACCAACAACTCAGGCACTAAGATCAATAATTAATAAATGGAGCCTACTCTTAAGAGTAGTTTGTTAGCCTAGTGAGATTTCCTTTGAGAAAACTTATTTTTCATCTACAAGTAACTATCAATAAGCTATAGCTTCTGTGTTAAGAATGGAGTCCTATGTTCACTTCTGTCAGCTCAAAAACCTTAACCTGTACAGAACCATATAGGTCCTGTGCATACGGTTCCATCTCTGTGAGTTCCCGTGGATAATGGTCATAGTATATCTAGATGGTCTTGATTCCTGGCTTTTACAGACTTTCCATCTTTTCTTCCACACAATTTTCTGAGGTCTGAAAGGAAGAATTTGAAAGAAATTTCCCTTTTGGAGCACAGTTTGAACAAATATTTCTTATTCATGGTTTCTAATAATCTCCCAAGTCCTTTTAGTGTTGCTTGTATTAACACATATTTAGGGCTTACCACTTAGGAGCATAACCTATCAGGAGATAACTCTCTGCAGAGGTCTGACTATTTCTACTTATATTTCTGCTAATAGGTCATTAATTGACTATAACTCCCCCAATCCATGTTAAAATGACCTTTTTTTTAAAGGTATATTTGTTTAAGTTTTACTATATATAGATAGATAGATAGATAGATAGATAGATGTACAAGAATATCAATATATGCTGTATATATAATTACTTGCTTTGGACTTAATGTAATTCATACAACATTATACCCTTAAATACATAGATATCATTTAGTTTGCTGATTACATTTTTATGACCCATTTAAATTGAGGCTTACGATTATGGGGTCTCTGATTACAAAAGTGTTTTTCATCTATTTCTAAGGCTACACTGCCAAGGACCAGCCTCAGTGTGGAGAGGGGTTCCTGTGAGAAGTGGTCTGGGTGTAGCAAAACAAATAACTTGAAATCACATCTTGGGTTATAAGCCAGAGGCCTATGTTCTGCTTAAGGCAGCTTTCCATGTTGTACTCCCCCCACCCCCGTCTCTGTCTTTCTCTTTCTCTCTCTCTCCTGCTCCCCTCTCCTGTTCTTTCCAAGTTCTGCTCAAGACAACCCTCTCCTGTTATTCAAAAAACTTTCTATTCCTTAAGGCCTATGCCTCCTGGAATAGACCCAACCACCAATCAAGGACTATACAGGGTGGGACTGAATGTTCTGGCAGCATGTGTATAGTAGAGGATTGCAAATTCGATCATCAATAGGAGGAGACGACCTCGGCCTTGTGAAGGTTCTGTGCCCCAGTGTAGGGGAATGCCAGGGCCAATAAGTGGGAGAGGGTGGGGTGGCAGGCATGGGGAGGGGGGAGGCAAAAGGAGTTTGTTCTTGTTGTTTTTGTTTGTTTGTTTGTTTTTTGGAGGGGAACCTGGGAAAGGGAAAATTTACATGTAAATAAAGAAAATATCTAATAAAAAAATAAATTAAAAAAAAAAACCAAAAAACTTTCTAGATAGCTCATCCCTTGTAGATCAAAAGCCCAGTCTTTTATTTACATATCAACTCAGACTTTACCCCAGGTTTCCTTTTGATTACCTGTGAATCAGCATCCCATGGCCCTGATTCCTTGTTTCTTACAAGAAAACAGCAATCACATTCTTTAATATCACAAAGGGATTCAATATCTGCTTGCCTTTATTAAGCACAGACAATAAGCTAGCTTATTGGGGACCCCACTGCTGAGATAACCATTTTCACCAAACTTGGGCCCAATTAGCTCTGTCCCAGGCTGACACTGAGCTCAGGAATCCACATTCCTTTTTATCTCCCTACCTTTGTATTTTTCTGACAAGCTGGCTCACTGTGCAGTTGCTTCTGTTGCTTTAGGTCTGCAAAGATCCTTATACAATTCATATTTCATCCTTAGATTTTACAAAGTTGAAAAATTATATATTCTTGAACTTTTATTTTTAGAGTTTTTTCCCCCCCACATCCTTAAGGGCTGTCCTGGAGGTCTCAGTATTTACCATTTTGCTGAGACATTAGCCACACCCTTGCCTCCCAGACTCTAGCTGTCTCAGATTATCATGGAGTCATTAATCTTAGCAGAGAGGACATTCCCCTGAAGGAAGAACATAAAGTAAAATATATAAACAAGACCACAGCAATAATCAACACTCCCGGAGGCCCCCTACTGGCTCTGTTCCAAGGATGGGACCCATGTCAAGCCACCCCTTATATGACCAAGCCAGATTCAGCACAATACCACAATTAATGTAACTTCTATATTATTGATGTACAATACCTAGAAAAATAAACAACACATTTACTAGCTAGAAATTCAGACACTAGTCACTGAGAAGAGCACAGCATCCACTCCATGTGAGTTTCAGCTTTAAATAAAGCTGACACGTTAGTGCAAGTGACAGCTAACCTTGGCTGTCAACCTGATTGAATCTGCACTCATAAAGGGTTATGCTTCAGAGCAAGATTGTGAGGGTATTGGGACTGCTAAACACCTCAGTCTCTCTAGTATCTAAGCAACCAATTTTGAAAACTCAGAACATACATTATAAGCCTCTCTAATAAATCTTCTCTGTAATATATAATCATTCTAACGATTCTTTTCAAAAGATATATAAAAGAGGACTTCTCAGCTGAACCTAGAATTTAATTTTTGAGGAAAATTCTAACACTTTTGTACAAAAAGTTAAGTTGAAGTGAATTTTTTGGAACATGTTCTTTTAATATAATGTACACAACAACCTTAAATGCGTAGGTAGGAGTAGAATCACTTGTTAGTTATGTTCTTGTCCAATTTTTTTTTTCGAGACAGGGTTTCTCTGTATAGCCTTGGCTGTCCTGGAACTCACTCTGTAGACCAGGCTAGCCTTGAACTCAGAAATCCACCTGCCTTTGCCTCCCAAGTGCTGGGATTAAAGGCGTGTGCCACCACCACCCGGTGTTCTTATCCAATTTTATTGTATAATTCCAAACTGTCTGATATGTTTCACTTTAAAGTATCATCAATAGTGCTTATGAGATTTTCTATTATCTATTAACAATGTCCAGTTAATTTCCAACTTTGTGGTCATAACCAAATCACATTAAAGAAAAGTTATACAGCACAACCAACCTGTGGAAAAAAATGGAAAAAAATTCAAGATCATGGGAATATGCTTACTGGACCTGAACCTAGGACATTACTTATATGGACAGAAACGTATTTTTATGGATAGAATTAAACATATGACCACCAGAATGTCTAGTAAACTCTTCCTCACATTCAAATCCTTCCTATATTCACTTTTTTCTG
>JADRCD010183476.1:0-18381 GCA_019843815.1 Montemys delectorum
TGTGAGCCTCTACATCTGTATTAGTCAGGTATTGTCAGAGCCTCTTAGGAGATAGCTATATGCTTGCCCTTCCTTCAGTCTCTGCTCCATAGTTAATCTCTACCACTCCTTCTGTGAGTATTTGATTCCCCTTTTTAAGAAGGAATGAAATGTCCACCTTTTGGTCTTCCTTCTTCTTAGGTTTCTTGTGGTTTGTGGGTCGTTCTTCCTGTATTCCAAACTTCTGGGCTAATAACCACTTATCAGAGAATGCATACCATGTGTGTTCTTTTGTGATTGGGTTACCTCACTCAGGATGATACTCTCCAGATCCATCCATTTCCCTAAGAATTTTATAAATTCATTGTTTTTAATAGCTGAGTAGTACTCCATTGTGTAGATGTAGGACAAGCAATTTGAGATCAGACAGGCACACATTAAATATGTTTTCTACTTAACTTTTTCATAAAGTGAGAAAATATAAATTATTACTTGTGCCTTCTAATCATTTGTGTCCTGTACCACAACCCACCAAGTTGAAATAAATTAAGCAGTTGATAAAATAGTGAATAATGCACATTTCTGGAGATTGAATTAGAAAACATCATATTTGTATAAGGATTAGAACCAATGAGTGTGTTTTCTTCATTCCTATGGGCAGTATGAGGGCAGAGTGCATTTCTCTCTCAGTCGCTCTGTCTATTGTTTGATACAGTCCCTATGGTATCTTAGCCACCTCACTCTCTTGTCATTTCCATTGTGAGGCTTCTGATTCCCAAAGCTGCTGAGTGTGGGACTACTACTCTGTCATCCTACTTAGCTGGGTAACCAATGGAACGAATCAAATCAAGCAACTTTAAAAAACACAAATGAAATTCTTTGACTCAAACCTGCAAAGTTTCGGGATTAAAGCACAAAGAATGCAGAGACTCAAATACAGTTCCTGACATTTCGGCTCCTCTTCGTTAGGTTATACTTCTGCCGCTGAGTATATTTTCACTATAAATAACGTTTAAATATTTAAAGTTTTGGTATTATTCAAGATTTACATGAAGTTAGCTTAAAAACTAGTCTCACGAAAACAATTTCTGCTTTAAGACATATCTTTCTTTGGCCGAGACTGGTCATGGTTTGGTTTTTAATGAAAATTGGGACAGTTGGTTTGGAGTTTTCTAATTTAGGTTTTGGTTAAATGCCAAGCAAGACTTCATTCATCAGTAGGAACGAGGAGGCAGCTTGCAAACTGTCTGTGAGTGCATTTGTTCAGATATAATGAACTTCAGATGTTGCTAATCCTTTACTTTCCAAAATGTACATCTCCTACTTGATGTAGATGATGGGTTGTTTTAATACACCATTTGCTAAAATAGTAGAACTCTAACCCCAAAAAAGATGCAACCATTTTAAACTCTCCCTCCAAAAGCTTCATAGTAACTTGGGTGATTACTACATTCCCTTCATCTCTTTGTGATAAATTTATAAATTAAGTAAAGACTCACAAGTGACTACTTAGCAGCTAAAAAGCATTGTATAATTGTCAATGTATGGTACTGAATAGCAATGTCTCTGACCTTCATACATGGGAAATATTGTGACACACGTGGCATCATATTAACTCACATGAGGTGCACACAGTCACTCAAAACATGCATTTATAAACATTGCAAACATATACATACACACGGTAGAAGCACATATGTTATACTGAACACAAGCTAGTAAGCCATGTAAATAAGACAAGAGATATATGTATTATAGGGATTTGTATTCCCAATTTTAAGAAGACAGGGGGAGTTCAGAGTATCTGGTTTTAAAGTTCCTTTATCAATTATCAAAATAATCAATCATGTTTGGGGGTTGTAAGCATTCATCCTTCACAGATATAAAGCGATCTTGCTTTTCATTCTGCTATTATGATTACCTACCTAGTTTAACCCAAACTCCTTAGTTTTATTGAAATGAGACTAGAATTCAACTCAACTTGCCTATGTAAGATAAGTATATTCTTAAGCATTTTCCAGTTAATGTACAGTAAGGGGAAATATTTGAAAAAGTGCAGAGTACTACTTAAGTATTTTCAACAGTATAAAATACAGATTAGGAAATTGCCTCTGAAGTGTCTTGTAATGGTGGAATTAGTTCAGGAAGAGTACTCGGCTATTAGCTGCAATGGTTTTTAACCTCACTAGTCTGCTACTCTAATAAAGGGCTATGTAGGTCAACATTACAAATGCATTTAAAGAACAAGTTTCACAAATATATAACGAATGCCAGTGCTGTTAGAGCCTGCTGCATATTTGAATTTCCTTGGCCTGAGCACAATAATGAGAGACGGCTATTCTCTCAGTCTGGAGTATTGAGAGGTCCATTGGTAATTCTAACAACAGTGTCTCCTGTCAACATGTACTGGAATTCACGTTCCATTACCTACAGACAGGGAAGAGAGGGACTTGGAGATGACTAGGAAATGTGCTAATTCAGTCCATGTAAACACCTGTGTCTTTCAGCACCCCATTAATGGAGAATTCAGGCTGGCCTTGTCACTGAGTTGGTAGAATGCTTTTTCTCACATATAACAAAGCCTGGAGTTCAACTCTCAGCACCGCACAACAATGCACAGCGTGGCACACAACTGTACTCCCAGCACTTGGCAGGCTGAGGCAAGAGGGTCAGAAGTTCAAGGTTTCTATACTGTGAGTTAAAAGCTAGACTGGGCTATGAGAAACCCTGCCTCCCAAAGAGTATAAATATAAATGAATGAATGAATGAATGAATGAATGGATGAATAAATCTTATTACAAACACAAACAACTTGATTCGTTCTGGAGATACTCAGAGATGGTTTGTTAGTCTGCTGTCTGTACTTCCGGTTTTACCATACTCAGGTTCAGTTACAGGTTGGCAGCTGTAATCTGAAAACAACAAAGGTAAAATTGCAGTATTATGAACATCAACCTTTTAAGCAATTTCCCATTCTGGGAACTGTGCAAAGCATTTCACGTCATTCCTGTTGCCTGGGATGTGAACGAGTCATTTCCAGTATAGTCACGTGATGGGCAGTGTCTTCCTGTCAGCTACTTAGTAACAAATATGTTTATCAAATCCACAATCATGACATCATAAATCTGTGTCCAAGTAATCCTTACTTTAGTTAATGACACTTCTCATGCGCAAAAGTAGTTACACTGACAATTCAGACAGAGCAAATAGGTCAACAAAGTGAAAAAATAAAATATCTTACATCCAGAAAAAAAAAAAAAAGTGACCATGGAAGACCACATTGATGCAACTTTTAAATAGTATATTAAAGACAGTTCTATTTTATTACTGCTGTTACTCTATTAGAGTGATTAAGTCATTAAAATTATATGTCTCTGTAATACAAAATAAATTTACTAACTTAAATCATCCATCTTAATATTTCAGGTAATAATCAATGACAGCCAAATAATAATTAAATAAAGGTGATTTTTATAAGGTTATTCTGTAGGCAAAAAATATCTATTTCCTGGTGATATTGTCTCCATGGTAACCTCATAGCATAACGCTTTAATCAAATATTTGGGATGATAGTGGTTTGAACATACTCTGTCTGCTGTCAGCATGCACCAAACTGTGGAGCATAAACAGTTACACACAATAGATAACACTTAAGGATTATATCTATGTTATTGATTTATATGATTCTGTACAATTAATTGTAATATTGAAGCACACCCTACTTATCTTATTCAAGATTAACATAAAACACGCTGGCATTTTGGCAGTTGACTCATGTATCTAGTGCTCAGTGTAAGTTTTTCCATGGACATCTCATGGACTACTTTGACCCATACCATCAGGATTTATGTCAGCTGAATTCACAATGTCTGCATTTTTACTGACACATTTTTCATACAGCGGCTCGGTCACTGAGTGATTCATAATAATATGTAAAGGGTGCAATTTTATCTGTGGCTTAAGATGTTCCCTGAAAATACAAGCAAATAGCTCACCTTTAGTTAGATGAAGCAATAGAAATATGACCCTGTGCTTTCATGTTAGGATGGCATTGAGTTCAGCAAAGGCATGTCTCCCATACATTATTAGCAAGATACTTCCTTTAAATTTTTTACATAGTAGGTGGGAGTCTACAACTTTTAGATAGAGTGATAGCATAGGTAACCCGATGTCCTGACCCTACCAATAGGGAATTAATACACACACACTCACACACACACACACACACACACACACACACACACTCACATGCCACTCACATGCTCACACATATGCATGGACATGGACATACACATGTATATAATTGTGTCCTCTAAAAAGTTAAACATCTGCTATTTGTAGGTTCGGTTCCTTACAGCACAAAACACATATTAGCTGTACTTTAATCAGATAAATTGCTTTTGTGAGCCACTGAGCATAAAGTTCCATTACTTTCAAAAGGCCAACATATATAAAATTAGTGAAGTAAAGAGAGGTTAGATAGAAAGGGTCATGAGTACATAGATGCAAATATTCTATAACAGGAAATTTGTATGTTTGGCAATGTATTTTAAAATACAGAAGTATATGTTCTTAATATAATTATCAAACCTATAAGAAGGGAAGTTTGAATAATACAAACCTATAGGGAAATTTAATTGATAATTATAAAAATCCCCAAACAAATATCTAACATGAACAAATAAATTTTAAAAAATTACTATCCATCTTTATTTTAAATCAAACAAAATAAAATGCTCACAGGAACAGAAACTTGATAAATAATAAAATTCGTCAAGATAAATACATGGTTGAAAATAATTATAAACTGAGTTCACTGATGTCAAAAAGAGTATAGGTAATGATGAAGCTGAATGTCCACAAAAATTGAATGCACAAAATAAAACTAAGCTTAAAATGTTATATATAATATAATAATGTGTGACATATATTAGCTGAGGTGAAAATATTGTAGTAGAAGGTGTAGGAAAAAATGTTCAATAAGATAAGATGTTTAATAAATTTTAAAAAAATCTTCTACAATATCATTAAAATTCAGATACTATCAAGGGTTTATAATTCTTTGAACAATAAGCTCTCATTAATTCCTGAGAGAACTGAGATGTTTCCAATGCTATTATGAAACTATGTAATATTTTGTGAGTTTGAAAATTCTTGACAAGCATTCCAGAAATTACTTATCTAGATATATTATCTATGCAAAGGTCTTAATTTATACTGAATTTCTTCCTATGTCTTAAGTTGTGTGTTCAGTTGCTTCTGGGATATCTCTGTATTCTGGGCAGTTGCCTCTTCCACCTTAGAGACCTTTTGTTCTTCAGTTAGGATCATCTCCACAAGGCAAGGTAGTATCAATGTGGGTTATCCTAACTGTGTACTCTGTGAACTCAGTAGCTAATCTTGTGTCCTTTTTTCAAATGGATATGCTTAGTGGCCAGAGAACATACATATAAACTCTTAATTTAATATCGCTTCCTTCATTTTTAAGCCTTTATTGCAAAATGTCAGCATTCTTTTGGGTCATTGATATTGTGTCCAACACTGATTTGGCCAAACACACCTCTGACAGCACCGTTATTTTCTCAGAATAGTTGCAGAAAATGTGGGCCTGAAGACATAGAAATGTGCATTTTCTTTGTTTGATTCTTCCCAAGAGTAGGAAAACTAAGTTAACAGGCACAATCTGTTACAGAAGCTGGTACAAACCCATGCAGACACCTCTTGTCTCAATCTCTGTGAATCCATATGATTTGGTGAGGCAGGTATCCTCAACCTCTGATCTTATAACCTTTCTTCTCCCTCTTCCATGGTGGTTTTCCCATCTCTAAGGGGAGGGAAAGGGTAGAGAACCAATTAAGTCTTGGTCAGTAGAATAAAGAACAGTTTCCAAGGTGTCCTTGTGCCCTTAAAAGTACAGGAAATGTTTTAAAATGACGATGTGCTCTTTTGTGGGACTCTTTGATGCATCATTTCTGAAATGAAGTTGGAAAGTTGACTTGCATGATAAACTTCTTCATGTTGTTGTTGCACAAGAGAACAGACTCTGAGAGAAATTTCTATAAAAAAAGACTTTTATTTGTACCACGATGGACATACATAAAAGGGAGAAGAAATTTTGTGGAGGAGATGGGACTCACAGAGTTTGGTGCAATGTAGTGCTGTGGAGATCGCAACCTAAGTGCAGTTTTATCACAGAGCACTCTGTGGCTCTGGCAGCTGCCTCAGGCATCAAATGAGAGGAGTGATAGTCTGAACTGTTGAAACTGCAGAAACACACATTCTGACACTGCATGCATGAGTCTCTGAGTTCTGAGGAAACAGAGATGCTACTCACCTTGATTTGACTGACACTTTTTGTATATGTACATAAATTTATAAGGCCCCATCAATAAATAAAAATGTATGCTCCTATAAACCAAAAATAAAGCAAAAGGGCAATTTCTAGAAGACACTATCCAAATATCAACTTGTATTATTATCACCACCCTAAAAAGGTAAATAGATTGAGTTATATTTCTTTTCTGGTTGAAACTGTACATAAATTAACAGGAAGAAACTGGACTATGAGGAGTGACTTTGACAAATGGAGGATATAACCCGGGTGGGGCAGGTGTGGATTCCCAGTTATATCTTAAGATGGACATTGGCATACTATCACAAAGTAAGCAGTTCTAACCACTGGAGTATTTTAAGCTAAGTTTACTGCTGCTGAATTTAATTCAGAGGATCTAATCACTACTTCTTCAACACTGATAGCAATTTTTATATGGCCATCTCTACAGTGGTGCACACTGCAGTTCCTGTGATGTTTCTTCCATGTCTCAAAAAATAAAAATAAAAACAACAGCAAAATAAAACAAAAAGCAGAAAATGCACATTTCTAGGTCTTCAGGCCTACACTTTCTGTAAGTGCTCTCAATTTCTTTATGCCCTCTAGCTCATTTTCACTTCTTTAGAAATATTCTATCAATTCTGTTATAAAGTATTTCAAAGAAATCTGAAGCACTGTGGCAGGGAATAAAAATGTATGAGAGGGTTTGCTTAGTAAATGCTAGGTACTGGGGATCCTCATTCCTGCACCTCAAATGAACAAGCAATAGCAACAGCAATAAATAAATAAATAAATAAATAAATAAATAAATAAATAACACACACACACACACACACACAAGGCAAAAAGACCCAAAACATTTTAAAAAAAAAAAACTCGAAGTACTCATAGTTACTTATCCTAGCCATCAATAGATTTCATTGAAATAATTTTGCAAAACTGAAGCTTAATCTCAGATTGTAGCTGTGTTGCCATTGGGAATTTGGTTAATTCATGTCTGCATTTCAAAGATATCAGTCAAAAACCGAAAACAGAAAGTATTTGATTTGGAAGAAATATTTGATAGAATTTACTGGTAGTATTCATTTTACCCTTACTATTCTCACCTTTAAAAAGGAACGTGCTTTCCCTTCTAAGGCTTGATTATTTTATTTTTGCTTTGTTACTTTCCCTGAGAGCAGAAACTCTTCTTGGGGGAATGGAGTCCCAGCATCTCTTTTGTTTGAGGGGATCTCTCAAATAATTTTGTGACTCTAACAAGCTTAACTGGCTCAGGGGAGGTGCTCAAAATTGGTTGATCCCAGCACAGTGGCTATGAGATGCTCTTTCTACCCCATTCACTCTCACACAGCGGGAGCAAAGGTGGTTTGATTCCACATTAAGTGAGCTTCCTGGTAACCAGAGGCTTGTCTCTGGAGCTGACTACAGCAGAGAGCTTGGCAAAAACAGGTCTCCAAATGCAGGGTTTGTGCTATATGATGTGTTTAAACATCTACGATGTTAGAGTTTCCATGTGTGAAAGGGAGCACCATATTCTGATTAAGGAAATATACTAACATGATCCTGACGCTATTCAAACTGATTATAATGGCAAATATTTCTCTGGTTTTGAAAAATTCTAAGTAGGTACAAGAGTGTTTAGTTTATAGGCAAAACAGACACACCGTGTCTCTGTCTTTGTTAGGATTTTTATTTCTGTGATTAAAAACAAACAAACAAACAAACAGAAAACCTATGTCTAAAAACCAACTTGATTGAAGAAAACATTTATTTGGCTAACATTTCCACATTTCAGTCCATTATTAAAGGAAATAAACATAAGGACTCAAGACAGGAACCAGGATGCAGGACCTAACTTAGAAGCCATGGAGGATAGCGCCTTAGAGTCGATGCAGGAGCTAACAGCGCAATAAGGACTGATCCTTACTCAGATGCTTCAAGTGATTTCTCAGCCTGCCTTATTAAATCTTCCAAGACCATCAGCCCAGGCCTGGCACCATCTACGTGAGCGTGGCCTTCTTACGTCAGTTATTACGCAAGAAGATGCCCCACAGGCTTGGCTACAGGTCAGTCCTGTGGGGCAGTCTCTCAGTTTAGGTTCTGTCTTCTGGGTATCTCCAGCTAGATTTAAAAAACAGGGTGCTAGCCTCCACATGTCCTCTATAACAGTCTCTACTGAATTAACACCTGAAACAGGGGAAAGAACAGTACGAATTCCCAGTTTTTAGGAGAAATTTATCTAAAGTTTAAGTTTTCCCAGTACTCTGCATTTTAACGATAAACTATCCGAACTAAAGCCTTCACAAAACAGTTATACAGCAATGCATTTTCTAGTAATATACAAATTCATGAAAATAAAATTGCACATACAAATTATCATATTCCCTGTGTCATGCAAATATTCACATGACTTCATTGTACATTCTTCTATCCTAATGGATGCCTGGCGTTGTTGAGATGGTATTAGGAAGGCTTGGTTTGCTTTTTTATTCAGTGATTTCAATCTCTGTAGTTTCACACCTGCTTTTTAAAATAGTTTACTTTTGTTTATTTTTTTATTTTTAAAAGATTTCATTTTTGTATCTGATCATGTGTCTCTTTCATAGAAACAAAAACATTGAGTTTGGACATCAAGGCCCGTGTAGACCTTCTTCTAGTGAGACTATTTTCTGTAGTACCTAAGATTTTCATTTTTTAAAAATTGAACTTCTAGACACTATAACTGAGAACCCTATTTGGAAAATGAAACAATGAACTACGGCAATTTAGAAGGTGTTAGAAGTACGTGACAATGGCCTTACAAGAGGCACAAAGTTTCGAAATTAATCTCAGTGGGCTAATTATGGTCACTTAAGTGTCAGTGTGGTTAACTTTTCTCATTGCCAGCAAAAGCGCTAAGTGTGATGCTTTTCTAGGCCAGTTGAACACCCACCATAGCAGGAGGTGGCTCTCGTTTGAAATAATGTGCCAGGGAGAGAACCCTTACTGACTGGATGTGCAGAAAATTGAATATCATTTTGAGTAATTGGTTAATTGAAGTGCTGCTACAACTGTCCTTAAAATTGGAATGAAAGTAATGGCTATGGCATTGTCAGCTAAAAAGTGGCTGGCCTCCAACGGTGAAGTTTATAGGAGGACATATTTTTTTTTTCTATAAAATATCATCCACCAGCAGGGAAGACAGTTTACCTTAATAAGGTAATAAATATTTTTGAAGATACATCCTTGTGTCTTATAATAATACATGGTACTAAACACCCAAAAAGGCCAAATAAAGTAGTACACAAATGATAAAGCCTTGCTCTCTTTCCAAGAGTGTTTATAAATTTTACATTAAAAAAATTTATCACTATCCTCCATGTTGGGTGATATGAGGCTCCAAAATAAACAAAATAAATGATAACATAATTACAAGCAAACTAGTGAAAAAGTAAGACAATTACACTATTCGGTGAAATATTTCCTTCTCTGGACAAATATAAGAAGTATAGTCAGGAGGGTAAAAGATTGGTAATATGTTATAGTTATAAGATAGACTAAAATGTTGCAAAATTAACAATTTTACATGAAGTAACATTTCTTAGATTTAAAAAAAATAAGACCTAAGTCAACCTCAAAGAGTGCATTTTATTTTAACCCCCAGTTTGCAAGCATCACGTAAGAAAAGCTTCAACGCCATTACCATCTAACCATATGTCCAATAAAATCATAGCAGTCATATTTGGACATTAAATCTTATATACAAAATTGTGCTCTAATTTTGTAGAAAACAGTATTACTGCTGCTTTCAAAACATAATCAAGTTTGTGCCATAATATTTTATTCCATATATCACCTTATTCATAATAGTCGCTTTTGTTATAGTAAAGTTAATCGAATAAAAATAGAGTCTGGAGCCACAAAATAACATGTAAATATTTTATTGGATGTATTCATTTTACTTTATGCGAATGTTGTTGCCTGCATGCATGTATGTTCGCCAAATGCATACCTGACGACTGGAGGTTTTATGGGATGCTTTGATTGATTTAGCTCTCTTTACTCATCTGTATTTGGTATCGTATGAGAGATCATTTCTAAATCCTATGTCATGAGCTCTAAACGTATTAACTTAGACCCCTTGTTGAGTTAATTTCTTAAGGTTGTCTTTGGTAAAGTTCTAACATCATTTTTCCTGTATCCGTTCTCAGAGATCAGTATGCAGAGTTTACTATTTTCTCCTCCTGTGGAGCCCCATGTTCCAGTTGACACACTTTACTCTTAATCTTCTTTGCTTTTGAGCACATCTAGTGGATTTCTCCAATTTCCTGTTATTTCCAAATTCAGCTTCGAAATTTTCCCCTTTTTTAGTGGTTTTCTCCACATCTATGGGTTCATTTTGTTCCTGTGCAATTCTTCTGATTAATTCAGTTGCCTGTCTTCTCATAGATGTCACTCAGATTCTTTTTAATTTACGTTTACACTATAGGTGTGTTTGCATTGCCCACATGTATGTGTGGGCGCCATTTGTTTGTCTGGAGGGCACAGGGGACAGAAGACAAACAGCATTAGATCCATTGGGACTGGAGTTACTGACACCTGTGAACCACCACATGGATTCTGGGAATCCAACCTGGAAGAGCGGCCAGGGCTGAGCTGTTTCCTCCAGCCATCACCAACCTTTGTCAAGGTCAGCATTTTCAGCTCTTCGTCATGAATTTCTGTATTTATTTTTACTTTAATTAATATATATATATATATATATATATATATTCTCTCATATACTACATCTCTACCATAGTTCCCCCCTCTTCTCCCATTCCCTGCCCCACTTCTTCTTTTCCCCATTCACTTCTTTCCCAATACCTTTTAGAAAAGTATAGATATTACAGAGATATCCACCACACATGGCATATCAGGCTGCAGTAAACCTAGCCACCTCCCTTCATATTAAGGCTGGAGTAGACAACCCAGTAAGAGGAAGAGTGTCTTAAAAGTAGACAAAATTTCAGAGAAAACCAGTACTCCCACATTCCCACTCTTAAGAGTCCCACAAGACCAACATACACAGCAGTAAGATATATGCAGAAGATCTAGATCAGAACCTTGCAAGACCATTATTGTCAGGTTTGTCTCTGTGAGCACATAGGAATACAGGTTAGTTGATTCCATGTTCTTGTGGTGTCCTTGAGCCCTGTGGCTCCTATTTTCTCTTCCTTTCCCCAGAAATCCTAGAGTTTCATCTAACCTTTTGGCTGTGGGTCTCTGCATTTGTCTCCAACCATTGCTGGATGAAGTCCCTTTCGATGACAACTGGGCTAGGCACAAGTCTATGAATGTAACAGAATATCATTAGGGATCATTTCATTGAACTTTTTTTACCAGTTGTGTTTGGTTCTATCCTAGCGCTCTGGGTCCTGGTCCTCCAATCAGCATCAGGGGTGCACTCCCTTCCCTGGCATGGGTCTCAAGGTGGACCAATATTCGTTGACCACACTCATATTTTCTGTGCTTCCTTTACTAAGGCACATTTTGCAGGCAGGACAAAGTGAAGGTCAAAGGTTTTGTGGCTGGGATGGTGCCCGAGTCCCACCAGTTGCCTAGTTACAGGAAATGGCCTATTCAGATTCTTTGTCTGCCACTGCTAGGAGTCTCAGCTAGGGTGGCCCTAATAGATTTCTGGGAGTTTCCTTTGTACGAGGTGTCTACATTTTGCCATAAATGACCCATTCCCAATGTGTCTCCCAGAACTTCATTCTTCATCCTCCCAGCCTGACTCCTCCTGTTTCCCCACTCCCACCCACCCTCTGTCCACCCAAACTATCTATTCTAGTTCTCCTTCCCAGGGAGATTCCTGCATCCCCTCTGAGCCCTACTTGTTACTTCTCTGAGTCTGCGGATTGAAGCATAACTATCCTTTATTTTATATCTAATATGCATTAGAAGTGTGCATATACCATGTTTGTCTTTGTGGGTCTGGGTCTGGGTTACCTCACTCAGCATGATTTTTTTCTAGACTCATCAATTTGCCTGCAAATTTCATGATGTCACTTTTTAAACAGTTGAGTAATAATCCATTGTGTAAATGTACACATTTTCTTTATCTATTTTTCTGTTGAGGGGCATCTATGTCATTTCCAGTTTCTGGCTATTGTGAATAAATTTGATAAAAGCATAGTTGAGCAAAGGTCCTTGTGGTACAATGGAACATCCTTTGGATATATTCCCAGGACTGGTATAACTGGCTCTTGAGGTAGATTGATTTTCAATTATCTGAAAAACCACCTTATTGATAACCAAACTGGGTGTTCCTCTTGTTTCATGTCCTCACCAGTATGAGTTGCCACTTGTGTCATTGATCTTACCCATTCTGACAGGAGTAAGATGGATTCTCAAAGTAGTTTTGATTTGCATTTCATGAATAGTTGAGGATGCTGAATCTTTTTAAGTGTTTCTCATCCATTTCAGATTCCTCTGTTGGCAATTCTCTGTTCAGATCTGTACCACATTTTAAAATTGGATTGTCTGGTTTGTAAATGTGTAGTTTCTCGAGTTCTTTATATATATTGGAAATTAGCCCTCTATCACATGTAGATGTAGTGAGACCCTCTTCCCATTCTGTAGGCCACCATTTTCTCCTATTGGCAGTCTTCTTTGCCTTGCAGAAGAAGACTTCTGTCTCATGAGGTCCCATTCTGTGGATCTTAGTGTCTGCAATATTAGTGTTCTGTTCAGGAAATTGCCTCATCTGTCAGTGCGTTCAAGGCTATTTCTCACTTTCTTTTCTATGAGGTTCAGCATATCTAATTTTATTGAGGTCTTTAATCCACATGGGCTTGAAACTTTCACAGGGTGATAAATATGGCTCGACTTGCACTCTTCTTCATGCCAACATCCAGTTAAATCAGCACCATTCCTTTGAAGATGCTTTCTTTTTTCCCACTGTATGATTTTGGTTCTTTATTTAAAAATTCTATTGCCAATAGATATGCGGCTTTATGTCAGGGTCTTCTATAGTTTCCATTAGCTAACCTGTCTGTTTTTATGCTGACACTATGTAGTTTTATTACTATAGTTCCATAGTAGACCTTGAAATCAGAGATGGTGGTACCTCCAGAATTTCTTTTAATGTACCAGATTGTTTTGCTATCCTGACATTTTTGTTTTACCACACAATGTTTAGTAGATTCTTTCTTTTTTTTCTTTTATTGTTACTAATCATTCAATTTGTTTACATCTCAAATGATATCTCAATTTTTGGTTCCCCCCTTCCACCAACCTCCCATCCCATGATATCCCACTTCTTGATTACCACTCTGCCACCCCCATCCCACATCTGCCCTCCCTCCTCCCTTTTGCCTATATGAGAGTGCTCCCCTATCTACCCACACTCTCTCAGCCCACCACTCCAGAACTCCCCTACTCTGAGGCATCAAACCTCCCCAGGAGCAAGGGCCTCCCCTCCTATTGCTGCCAAGTAAGGCCATCCTCTGTTACATATGTATCTGCAGCCATAGATCCCTCTAGGTACACTTCTTGGTTGGTGGTCTAGTCTCTGTGAGTGGTGGTCAGGCCAGCCTATGTTGTTCTTCCAATTGGGTTGCAATCCCCCTCTGCTTATCCAATCATTGTGCCAGCTCCTACACCAGGTTCCCTGAATTCGGCCTGATGGTTGACTCCAAGCATCTGCATCTCCATTGTTACAGAAATTGGAACCTTTCTGGGTCAAAAATACTTTGAGATGTGTGGGTAGCCCCATCCCTCTACCAGGGACCATGTCTATCTACTGGAGGTGGTCTCCCAGGTTTTATCTCCCCTTTCTCTGTGCATTACTGCTAAAGTCAATCCCATTGGGTCCTGGGAGCCTCACATTTCTCTGGTGTCTAGGACCTTCCAGTGACTATCCCCAGTTCCTCATGCCCCCTGCTACCTCTTGTTATTTGATTTCCTAACCTTCTGTACCTCTCTCACATCTCCTCCAGACTCTGATACTACCAACCTTATTTCCTCCTACTCTTTCTGCCTACCTTGTCCCCCTCTCCTTCCTTCTCCCACAGTCTTCCTGTTCTCCCTCAATAAAGGACTAAAGCATTCATCTCCTGGTCTTCCTTCCTTCTATGCTCCTTATATAGCATAGTAAAGATCTGTAGGTTGTATCGTAGGCATTGTGAGCTTTTGGGTTAGTATCCATTTATTAGTGGATACATACCATGTGTGTTCTTCTGTGTCTGGGTTGCCTCACCCAAGATGATTTGCCTGTGAATTTCATGAAGTCATTGTTTTTAATCGCTGCATAGTACTCCATTGTGCATATGTGCCACATTTTCTGTATCCATTCTTCTGTTGAGGGACATCTGGGCTGTTTCCAGGTTCTGGCTATTATAAATAAGGCTGATAGGAACATAATGGAGCATGTGTCCTTCTTATATGATGGAACATTTTTGGGTATATACCCAGGAACAATATAGCTGGGTCTTTAGGTATAACTATAAAGTTAACTCAAACAAATTGGTAGCCTTCCTCTATTCAAAGAATAAAAGGAATGAGAAAGAAATTAGGGAAACAAGACCCTTCATAAAAGTCACAAATAATATTACATACCATGGTATGGCCATAACCAACCAAGTGAAAGATGTGTATGACAAGAACTTGAAGTCACTGAAAAAAGAAATCAAAGACCTCAGAAGATAGAAAAAAAAATCTCCCATGCTCATGGATAGGCAGGATTAATATAATAAAAATGACCATCTTACCAAAAGCAATCTACAGATTCAGTGCAATCCCTGTCAAAATTCCAACTCAATTCTTCACAGAATTAGAAAGAGCAATTTAAAAATTCATTTGGAATAACAAAAAGCCTAGGATAGTGAAAATCATTCTCAACAATAAAAAAAAACCAAACAAACAAAAAAAACTTCTTGGGAATCACCATACCTGACCTCAAGCTTTACTATAGAGAAATAGTGATAATCATTGCCTGGTATTGGTAAAGAACCAGATATGTAGATCAATGGAATAGACTTGAAGACCCAGAAATGAACCCACACACCTATGGTCACTTGATCTTTGACAGTGAAGCTAAAATCATTCAGTGGGTAAAAGATAGCATTTTCAACAGATGGTGGTGGTTCAACTGGAGGTCTGCATGTAGAAGAATGCAAATTGATCATACCTAACTCCATGCACAAAGCTTAAGTCCAAGTGGATCAAGGACCTCCTCATAAAAACAGACATCCTGAATCTAATAGAAGAGAAAGTGGGGAAGGGCCTCGAATACGTGGGTACAGGGGGAAACTTCTTGAATGGAACACCAATGGTTTATGCTTTAAAAGCAAAAATCGACAAATGGGATCTCATAAAATGGAAAAGCTTCTGTAAAGCAAGGGACACTGTCAATAGGACAAAACAGCAACCCACAGGTGGGGAAAAGATATTTACCAAGCCTATATCCAAAGAGGGTTAATATCCAAAATATACAAAGAACTCAAGAAAGCAGACTCCAGAGGAACAAATAACCCTATTAAAAAGTAGAATATAAATCTAAATAGAGAACTCTCAACCGATGAATCTCCCATGACTGAGAAACATTTAAATGTTCAACGTCCTTAGACATCAGGGAAATGCAAATCAAAACAATGACCCTGAGATTCGACCTCATACCAGTCAGCCCAGTTTTTGATCTTTTTGCTAAGATCAAAAACTCAGGTGACAGTAGATGCTAGCAAGGATGTGAAGAAAGAGGAACACTCCTGCATTGCTGGTGGGACTGCAAGCTAGTACAACCACTTTGGAAATCAGTTTGGTGTTTCTTGAGAAAATTGGAAATACTATTATCCTTTCAATGGGCATTGTGTTGAATCTGTAGAGTGATTTTGGTAACATGACCATATGTATTATGTTAATCCTATTGATCCATACACATGGGAGATCTTTCCATCTTCTAATATCTTCTTTAATTTCTTTCTTCAAAGGCTTATAGTTCTTGTCATATAGTTCTCTCACATGCTTGTTTAGAGTTGCACCAAGATATTTATTATTGTTTGTGAATATTATTACAGTGTTGTTTCTCTGATTTATTTCTCAGCTTACTATCATTTGTATATGAAGTGCTACTGAATTTATTGAGTTATTTTTGTATCCAGACACCTTTTTAAGTATATTTATCAACATTAAGTTTTCCCTGGTAGAATTTTTGAGGTAGCCTATGTATATTATCATATCATATGTGATTAGCAATCCTTTAACAATCCTGTCCAATTTGTATCACCTTGATCTCCTCTAGCTAGAATTCCAGTACTATATTGCATAGACATGGAGAAATTAGACAGCCTTGTCCTGTTCTTGATTTTAGCAAAATTGTTTGAGTTTACTTCATTTAATTTGATGTTGTCTATAGGCTTGCTGTAAATTGCCTTTATTTTTTTAGGTATGTCCCTTAAATCCCTGATGTCTCCAAGATTTTTATCAAGATGTTATGTTGAACAAATATGCCAATACAAATTATCATCTCATTACGTGCCAAAAGAGCCTTTACAAAACTGTTGAAAAGGTAAGTTGCATATTTAAAGTTCTTGGCTACTTCAGTGCTTGTCTATGTATGCAAGTACTTTTAGGTCTCTAAAACCAATGAGAGTTAATTCCTGTTATTTTGTTGTTGGTGGTGATATCATATCTGTGTGTGTATGTGTGTGTAAATGTGTGCACTAGCATCTTAGATTATGTATTTCCTGCTTTTTAATGGAAATAATCTCCATGGAATGGAGTTTTCCTTCTAGAACCTTCTGGATTATGTAGTTGGGAGGCTTTCTTTTCTGGCTGGATTTATTTGGTGTTCTGGCAGCTTCTTGAACCTTTAGAGGCTTGTTATTCTTAAAGTTAGGAAGGTTTTTTTGTTTTGTTTTGTTTTTGTTTTTGTTTTTTTTTCTTTTTGGTTTTCCGAGACAGTTTTTCTCTGTTTAGCCCTGGTTGTCCTGGAACTCACTCTGTATACCAGGCTGGTCTCGAACTCAGAAATCCGACTGTCTCTAGCTCCCAAATACTAGGAGTAAAGGCGTGCGTCACCACTGCCCAGATAGGAAAGTTTTCTTGTATGATTTTCATAAAAATATTTTCTGGGTTTTTGAAATGGTATTTTTCTCCTTTTGTTTTTTTTATTATTTTTCACTTGGCCTTTCCGTTGCATCGTTGATTTCCTAGATGTTTTGTGCCAGTACATTTTTAGATTTAACTTTTTATTTAACTTTCATTGCATTATGATGAGAAAAGTTACATGATTTCAATTTATCTGAATTAGTTAACATTTAAAAACATATTTAAGTAAATAGAAATAAATCACATTCTTGTTTCCCTTTTGTACCACAACTCCCTTCATTACTTACAATATCTTTTTTGTCATATTCCTTAAAATTTACAAAATATAACAATAAAAATAAGTATTATAAAAGTTGTTTGATATATAAAAAAAGTTGTTTGATATAAAAAACAATCAATTTAACAGTCTTATGTATATGCTCATCTACAGCAATAGTGAAAATACATTTTTCTCAATATAAATTTTAAATAACTCCAAACATATTAACTGTATATTTCAAAATAATATATCACTACTAGTATTTTCTTAAATGAACATAAATATATAAAGTCTTTTTGTTTATTTATTATGTATTTAGTAGAGTTTAAAATCTTGGCTCTTACTGTGGTTCAAGCCCAAAATAAGAACAATTTTTAGACATTGGATTTCATTGTAATAAGGCTGTACTTCAATGAACCTCACATCACCAAAGGATTTTACCTCCATTATAGCTAAGCTGAGAGTTGACAGTTTTGCTACACCAAGAAATGAATTGTAGGCACGATTTTTGGATACAGACTTCCTGCTATGGTCAAAGCTATTTGACTTGAGTGAGTGACTTTATTCTCAGCTCACAGAGAACAGGTTACATTCATTTAAGAAATGGTGTATGTATTAAGATGGTCTTTCCATAAAGTCATTCACCAGCTGTTTCAATGAATAATGGTTCTGCTTAGAGGGTGGCACAGACATTAGGTGAGGGTAAGAATTAGGTTCATTAGCTGTGATAATTTGGAAAAGC
>JADRCD010183477.1:0-10169 GCA_019843815.1 Montemys delectorum
GAAGAAAACTTCCCTAACCTAAAGAAAGAGATGCCCATGAACATACAAGAAGCCTATAGAACTCCAAATAGACTGGACCAGAAAAGAAATTCTTCCTGTCACATAATAATCAAAACACCAAATGCACTAAACAAAGAATTTTAAAAGCAGTAAAGGATAAAGGTCAAGTAACATATAAAGGCAGGCCTATCAGAATTACACCAGACTTCTTACCAGAGACTATGAAAGCTAGAAGATCCTGGGCAGATGTCATACAGATCCTATAAGAACACAAATGCCAGCCCAGGCTACTAAACCCAGCAAAACTCTGAATTACCATAGATGGAGAAAACAAGATATTCCATGACAAAAAAAAAATTTACACAATATCGTTCCACAAATCCAGCCCTACAAAGGATAATAGATGGAAAACACCAATTTAAAGAGCAAAACTACACCCTAGAAGGAGCAAGAAAGTAATCTTTCAACAAACCCACACAAACCTAATTCCACCTCTTACAACAAAAACAATAGGAAGTAATAATTACTTTTTCTTAATATCTTAACATAAAAATTAATATTACCAACATATCCTAATTGATTGAAAATATGAGGAATTAGAAATTTGTTGATCATCATTCAATGGTCTCTCTAATTTGGTAATTGGAGAAATAGGTCCAATATTGTACAATCCATATACACTTTCTGCTTGTTTGTTTGGGACAGTGTCTTGCTGTGTACCACATAATGGTCTTGAAATCTTGCTTCTCCTATCTCAGCCTCTCTATTAGTAGTATTGTTTATTTCATGGTTTTACACCATACTATGTTTTTCAGAACAGCTTACACATTTCAAAAGTAGTTATACAGCCAAAAGAAACAGACAATTAAATTGGGAAGTATCTTGTAAGAACAAGAAAGAGTAAGACTGAATGTTTTGCTTGACATTTGTAACTCTTATATCAAGTTTGAAGAGGACTTTATAAGTTACTCTTTCTCTGAGATGAATGCTTTTCAAAATTATCACAACCAATGAACCCTCAGCTGATGTCTGTGCCACCCTCTAAGCAGAACCATTGTTCATTGAAACAGGCGGTGAGTGACTTTATGGATAGACCATCTTAATACACACATCATTTCTTAAATGAATGTAACTTTTTCCCTGTGGACTGAGAATAAAGACACTCACTCAAGTCAAATAGCTTTGACCATAGCAGGAAGTCTGTATCCAAAAATCGTGCCTACGATTCATTCCTTGGCACAGCAGAACTGTCAACTCTCAGCTTAGCTACGATGGAGGTAAAATCCTTTGGTGATGTGAGGGTCATTGAAATACAGCCTTATTACAATGAAATCCAATGTCTAAAAGTTGTCCTTTTTGGGGGCTTGTACCATAGTAAGAGCCAAGATTTTAAACTCTACTAAATACAAAACAAACAATCCAAAAGACTTTATAAATTTGTGTTCATTTAAAAAAATACTAGTAGTGATGTATTAGTTTAAAATATAGAGTTAATATGTTTGAAGTTATTTCAAATTTATATTGAGAAAAACATGTATTTTCAGTATTGCTGTAGACATAAGACTGTCAAATTGTTGTTTTATATCAAACAACTTTTATAATACTCATTTTTATTGTTATAGTATTTTATAAATTTTAAAGAATATGACAAAAAAGATATTGTAGGTATTGAAGGGGGTCTCTGGGAGGAGTTGGAGTACAAAAGGGAAACAAGAATGTGATTTAATTCTATTTACTTAAATGTTTTTAAATGTTAACAAATTCAGATAAATTGAGATCATGTATCTTTTATCATCATAATGCAATAAAACTTAAATCAATAAAAAAAAAGAGCCCAAAAAATCTGCATTAGCTTCTTTGTTTTGAATGAAATAAGGCTAGAAACAAAAGATTGCATCTGTTCTGGGCTGTGTCACAGGCTACGCTACAGTGGTTTCCTGGGGTTGTGGACAGTGAAGCTTGCTCTGCAGAGACAAGAAGGGAGATTCTGAGTCACAGAAACCATCACCTTGACCTTGATGGGCATCACCTTTAACTTGATTAACATTTGTTGAGTGCAGACTTAAGATGTGTGCAGTTCATTATCTACATCATGCAAATCAATAAATAAAATGCATACTACACCTCTGTTAGAGATACATATGCCTCTGTGAATGACAAAAGTCTAGATTTCTTCCACTTCTATACACAAGGGTAGACAAAGTTGCAGCTTCAGGGAGGGTGTGAGCTGCCAATACCCGGAGGGACTCTCTCCCAGGGAACATCCTGAGGATCAGATAGGTGGTCAGTACTCTCCTTTCCATCCTCCATTGCAAACTCCCCAGCTTCATCCCCACCCCTGCAGCAGCCCAGCCCAGTCCCCAGTAGCTAGGAAATCATTCTACCTGGGACCCTCCGTGCTCCTGAGTCCATGCCACCCACAGACCTCACACATTCTAATGATCCAGAGAGGCCAATAGAAACCAAGGGCAGAGCACACAACCAACAAAGATCAGATTTCACAATAGACCTAGAATCACAATCATTCCAAAGCCAGACACCTAGAGACCAGCACAAAAACACACCTTATCAGTTGTATTCTTCTACAGAACCCTGACTAACACAAAAAGGAATACAGGAAGGAGAAGAAATCTAGGCCAAAGGCACAAGAAGTACTTTCAACAAAATCATAGAAGAAAAATTCCCTAACCGAAAGAAGGAGGAACCTATGAAGGTACAAGAAACATGTAGAGCATAAATAAACTGAACCAGAAAAGGAATCCTCTGTGACACAAAGTAATCAAAACATTAAGCATACAGAACAATAACAAAATTAAAAGCTGCAAATGAAAAAGACCAAGTAATATATGATGACAAACACAGCAGAGCTACACCAGACTTCTCAATGGAGACTCTAAAAGCCGTGAAGGCCTGAACAGACGTTATACAAATTCTGAAAGACCACAATGACAGTCCAGACTACTACATCCAGAAAAGAATAGATGCAGAAGTGTTCCACAAAAAAAAACCAAACTTAGGCAATATCTATCTACAAATCCAGCTCTGTAGAAGGCATGGAAAGGAAAACTTACTTCCACCTGAAAAAGTCAACCACACCCAAGAAAATACAATTAATAGCAACAAACCAGCCAAGCAAAAGGGGATTGGGAACCCCACACCATAACAATAACAGGAATCAACAAATACGGGTCATTGATAGCTCTTAACATCAATGGTTTCAATTCCTCAATAAAAAGACACAGACTAACAGACTGTATTAAAAGATAGGATCCTTCCTCGTGTAGCTTAACATCAAGAATAAATACAGCCTCAGGACAAAAGGATTGAAAAAATATTTCAAGCAAATAGACCCAAGAAACAAACTGGTATTTTAATATCTGACAAAGGACTTCAAAGTAAAGCTAATCAGAAGAGATAGGAAAAGACACTGCATACTCATTAAAAGAAAAACTCACCAGCAAGATATTGCAATTCTAAGCAATTATACACCAAACACAGGGACACCCAAGTTCATGAAAGAAACACTACTGCAGTTTAAGTCACACATTAACTCTCACACACTGTGCTGCAAAGTCTCATGCCAATTTGACACAAATAAAAGTCATCTGAGAGGAGGGAACCTCCATTTAAAAAATGCCTCATAAGATCAGGCTGTAGGCAATGTATACATCATTTTCTTAATTCGTGATTGTTGGGGGAGGGCCTAGCCCACTGTGGGTGCTGCCATCCCTGACTTTTTGTCCTGGGTTCTTTATGAAAGCAGACTAAAGAGCAGGGAGGAGTGATTGTAGGAACTAGAGGGGTTGAGGATGCCAGGAGAACACAGCCCACAGAATCAACTAAGCAGGAGTCACTGGGGCTCACAGAGACTGAAGCAGCAATCACTGAGCCTACATGGGTCTGCTTGAAGTCCCATGCCCACGTGCTGTGGTTGTTTAGCTTGGGATGTTTGTAGAACTCCTAACAGTTGGAGTGGAGGCGTCTCTGACTCTTGCCTGTTCCTGAGACCCTTTTCCTCCTACTGGGTTGCCTTGTCCAGCCTTAATCTGAGGGTTTGTGCCTAGTCTTATTGAATCTTGTTATGCTGTGTTTGGTTGATATCTATAAGAGGCATGTCCTTTTCTGAAACAGAGAAATAGTGTAGATTTGGGGAGAGGGGAGGTGTTGGGGGGTAGCTGGGAGGAGTGAGGGGTGGGGAGACTGTAGTCAAGATGTACTGTATGAGAGAAGGATGAAAAAATTAAAACTTTTAAAATTAAAAAAAAAAATAGTAAAAGAAAGCAGACTGTGCAAGCCAGTAAGCAGCACTCCCTCTATGGCCACTGCATCAGCTCCTGCCTCCAGGTTCCTACCCTGTTTGAGTTCCTGTCCTGACTTCCTTTGGTGATGAACAATATTGTGTAAGTGTAACCGAGTTCCAACCCTTTCCTCCCCAAGTTGCTTTAGTTGTGGTGTTTCATCACAGCCATGGAAACACTGACCAAGACACGTGCGGAAGATGCATGACTCTAATACTACACTCTGGCCAATAGACAGGTCATCCAGAGAGAGAGAGAGAGAGAGAGAGAGAGAGAGAGAGAGAGAGAGAGAGAGAAGGAGAGGGGGGAATATGGTCAAACTTAACAATTCTACATATCAAATGGATCTAACAGATACTTGTAGAACATTTCACCCAAATATAAAAGAATGTACTTTCTCCAATGATGATTATGCTAGGCTCTGGTCTATAAGTGTAGCAGAAGGAATTCCCCCTCCCCCCAGTAGAGGGGGAGGAATGATTGTAGAAGCCAAAAGGGTCAAGGATACCACAAGAAAGTGGACCACAGAATCAAATGACCAGGGCTCATAGGGACTCACAAAGGTTGAGTGACAATCAGGGAACCCACATGGGTCTGTGCTGAGTCCTCTACATCTATGTCATGGTTGTGCGGCTGTCTTCTTGTGGGACTCCTAACAGTGGGAGCAGGGAACTGTCTCTGACTCGTTTGCCTGCTTTTGGGACCCTTTTTCTTCTACTGGCTTGCCTCATCCAGCCTTAATATGAGGGAATACACCTAGTCTTATTGTAACTTGATATTCCATGTTTAGTTGATGTTCCTGGGAGACCTGCCTTTTTCTGATCAGGGGGCAAGGGGAGGTGTGAGGTGGGAGAACTAGGAGGAGAGGAGGAAAGGGAAACTAGTCAGGATGTAATATATAAGAGAAGAATATAGAAATAACAAAAAAGAATATAAATTTTAATCAGCAGCTCATGAAACTTTCTCCAAAACTGGCCACATACTTGGACCAAAGCAAGAGCTTTGTATAAAAAACTTGAAAGTCATTGAAGATGGAAATTGAAGAAGAAGTCAGAAGATAGAAAGATCTCCCATGCTAATGGATCAGTAGGATCAACATAGTTAAAATAACCATCCTACCAAAAGCAATATATAGATTCAATGCAATCCCAACCAAAATTCAACACAGTTGATTACAGACCTTAACAGGACAATTCTCGGCTTCATATGGAAACCCAAGAAAAACAGGGAAACTCAAACAATCCTGAGTAATAAGAGAACTGCTGGAGGTATCATCATCCTACCTCAAACTGTACTACAGAGCTATAGGAATAAAAATAGCACTATATGGTGAGAAAAATAGATGCACTGATCAATGGATTCAAATTAAAGACCCAGATGTAAGTCCGCACATCTATGGACACCTGACTTTTAAAAAGAAGCCAGAAACAGAAACTAGAAAAAGAGAGCATCTTCAACAAATGGCACTGGTCAAACTGGATGTCTGCATGTAGAAGAATGCAAATAAATCCATAGTTATCACCCTGCACAAATCTCAACTCCAAATGAATCAAAGACCTCAACATAAAACCACACAGACTGAAGCTAACAGAAGAGAAAGTGAGGAATAGCCTTAAGCTCATCAGCACAGAAAAAGACATTCTGAACAGAACACTGTTAGCTAGCATGGTGATCAACAATTAATGTGAGGGATCTAATGAAACTGAAAGCCTTCTGCATGGCAGAGGACAGCATCATTCTGACAATGCAGCAGCCTACAAAATGGGAAAATATTTTTACTAACTACATACCCAAGAGAGGGCTAATATACAAAATATATAAAGAACTCAACAAACTAGGTAACAAGAAAACAGCCCAATGAAAAATGGTGTACAGATCTAAACAGAGTTCTCAAAAGAGGAAACTCAATTGGTTGAGAAACACTTAATAAATGTTCAACATCCTAAGTTATCGGAGAAATGAGAATCAAAACTACTTTGAGATTTCATCTTACACCAATCAGAATGGCCAAGATCAATTTAAAAAATGACATGCTGGTGAGAATGTGAAGCAAGGGGAGCACTTACCCATCGCTGGTGGAAATGCAAACTTGTACAACCATTATGGAAATCGGTGTGGCTGTTTCTTAGGTTTCTTAAATCTACCTCAAGATCTGTCTGGACCACTCTTGGGCATATACTCAAAGGACTCTACATTCTATTATAGAGACTCTTGTTCATCTATGTTCATTGTTGTTCTATTCATAATCGCCAGAAACTGGAAACAGCCTAGATGCCAGTCAACTAAAGAATAGATGAAGAAACAGGATACATTTACATGATAGAATATACTCAGCTGGAAAAAAGTGAAATTCACAGGTAATTGAATGAACCTAGTAAAAGTCATCCAGAGTAAGATAACTCAGACCCGAAAAGACAAATGTGGTATGCTTTTCCTTTATTTGGGATGTCAGCTTGTAAGTCTTCGATAGGCATGCTTCAACCCAGAGAACCATACAGGTATAGAGAGACTAGGTGAAAGGGAACAAATGCCTGAGGAGGAGGAATGGAATATAAGTTACAGATGGACAGGGAAGACAAAGCCCCAACTAGACATCTCCCACCACCCAATGAAACTTCCAGTGACAGGAGCGGGTCAAATCTAACTCCATCGTTGGTCCAAATGGTCCCCATAGAAACCCCCAAACAAACCAGGTTGTCACT
Source organism: Montemys delectorum (assembly GCA_019843815.1). Taxonomy (NCBI): domain Eukaryota; kingdom Metazoa; phylum Chordata; class Mammalia; order Rodentia; family Muridae; genus Montemys; species Montemys delectorum. Next base: position 7,001 of record JADRCD010183477.1, read on the forward strand.
AAGGCTATTGGTGGTTCTCTACAAACTGATGGTAAGGCCATATTGCTGAAGACACGCCTACATAGTTCATTGAACCCAGAGGAGTTGAGTTGGGCCCTACCTAGACCTTTCGCCTGCACTGACTGGTGTTCATCATGCCGGAAGGTACTCTGCACACTACAAGAGAAGTGTAAACACCTGCCCTGCTACAAACGCCTCAGTCTACAAAAGTGACCTGGTTTCCTGGTGTGCTGATGTTACAGAGGCACAAGAGTCATGGAGGAACCAACCACTATCTGACCAGATTTAAGGCCCATGAGATGAAGCCTGTGCCCAACACTGCTCAAGTGCTGAGGAACCTGAAACTGAACAGGCTGCGAGCCTAGGATAAGCCAAACACGTCTATTCTCCACAGGAACATAGCAATAAAATGACTCCTGACCAGCATGGTTTCTCTCTCAGCCATCATCAGAGAAACTTCCTCTTGCAGTAGACAGGAGCAAATACAGAGACTCAAGACTGGACAATAGGCAGAGAGTGAGAGATCGTGGAACACTCATTCCTAAATGGGGCGTCTCCATCAAATCCTTCCTCTCAAGGCTCAGGGAACTCTGAAGAAGGAGAGGTGGAGAGATTATGGGAGCCAGAAGGGCTGGAAGAAACCAAGGGAACAAGGCCTTCTAGACACAGAGGGACCGAAGCACACATGAACTCACAGAGAGTGTGACAACATGCACACAGCCTGCACAGATGTGAGCCAGGAGGGGTCCCAGTGCTGAGAGGGGAAGTAGACACACACCTCCATCCTAAACCGAAATCGATCTCCAGTTGATAGGTGTTAACAAAAGAAAAAGTAACTCTCTACAAGAGGATCTTACTGGGTAGACAAACCACACTGAAGGTCAGGCCCCATGTAGTTGGCCAACACTAAATGAACTCGGTAGTATCTCTGGAGACTTTTTTCCCCCTTATAATGCTTAATCTGGGCTGCATGCACACACGCGCGCGCACACACCTTACAGATGTTTTGATTATATATTATAGTTTCTGATTTGGGGTTTTTAGGGGATTTCTGTGTGGATGAATGTGAGGGAGGCTCTGCGTCTGTGTGCATTTCCTCCTCTTTGGCTCTTTTTATTCTTTGTTTTGTTCCATCCTGGCTTGTCTGATTTTATTTTATTGTTTGTTTGTTTGATTGTTTGTTTGTTTTAGATGCCTGGGTTTTTTTTCTAGTGAAAGAGAAGGGGTGTGGATTTAGGTGAGTGAGGAAGTGGGAGTGGCCTGGGAGGAGTTCAGGAAAGGGAAACCATGATCAGAATGAATTGTAAGAAAAAAAAAAATCACAGCTGCCTTGGTTTTTACTGTATTTCACTTCTTGGTTTCCGAGCCAGAACACAAGTAGTTAGGCGAAATCGCATTTGTAAAGTTCTTAGCCCACAACCCCAGAGTTGTAGGGACTGTCCTTTGCTCTCATGATGAACCCAGATATTGTTTTAGTAAGTATATAAGAGGAAATCCAATCCTGTGCGTAAGATTCCCGTACTTTTAAAGAAATTCTTTAAAACATTCCTTTTGCTGTAACATTAAAATTAAAAACTAAAAATAAGTAAAAGTCAGGGGCTAAGGGGAAGGCTCCGCTCTTTAGAGCACTCGCAGCTCTTACAGAGAACTCAAGTTCTTTCCTAGCAACCCACATAGTGGCTCACAACCTAAAATACTTTTTCTCAAATTCAGGCATAGCGGCCCACACCTTTAATCCCAGCACTCAGTAGGCAGAGGCAGGCAGACCTCTGTGACTTCAAGTCCAGCCTGCTCTACAGAATGAGTTCCAGGACAACCAGGGCTTGTCTTGAAAACTTAAGACGACAACAACAATGTCCCTTGCTCATAGAGGTTGTGGGTCATTTTGACATGACCTCCCCTCCCCCACCCTGGCCCCCTTTACTACTCACTTAATCTTCACAATCCAATGGAGATGAAAATGCAAACATGGAACTTCAGAATATGAGCAAATGTTTTGGGGGCTTTATATTCCAATAATCCATTTGTTTTTATTCTGATTGATGTTCTGGCATGTGAGTGCACTGCAATATGTCCATTCACTTTCTTGATAGAAAGTTGGGCTGTTTCCAGCTTAGAGTTATTAAAAATAGACCACTGTAAATATTTGTGCACAAATGTTCTGTGGACATATTTTTCATTTTTCTTGCAACACTCATTCAGAAAAGAAAAATATTTACAGTCTCTGGAGTTATAAGCCAGCCTCCAAATTCTCCTATCCTTAACTCTTGAGGGAGAATGGTTCCCTTAGACAACACTGAATACTAACTGAGTTCTCCGGAGATGGCCTGTGCAAATGGCAAGAGAGGGGAATTTGTACAATTAGATGCTTCTCCTAGAAATAGCAATCTTGCAATTTTCTTTGTTATGTGACAGTATAAATACACATTTTTAAAGACCGCTTTGAGAAGCAATCATATCCCATGTACATATGTACAGAAATGCATAAATTATTGTATATTCATGTCATGCTGTATTCAAAACACAGCTCAGTCACTCATAGAACAATCTATGATGACAGTTTTTAAAATTACTGCAAAATGCTCCAAACACTCCAGGTACCAGCTGGGTTCGTAGCTTCGTTCCCAGCTAATGTGCTAGCAATCTATCTCCATAATCCTTTCCAGACCCTGTTTCCTAGGATCATTTGTGACATATTTTATTTTGAGTCAAGTTCCCCAGGAAACAGACTCTGAGGCAGAGATTAGTATTTGCTGAGACTGGATGAACATTTCCGTAACAGGAACTTCTACTGACCCCGTGCACTGTGTAATATTTCTAAAGAGTCTTTGTACCTCTCACCTAAAGGAGGCGTTGGATAGAAGTCATCTAAGAAAGAGGCCACCCAGAGCACAGCAGCTTCCTCAGCTCAGGGCAGTTGCTAGAGAGGACTGGGCGGGGAGGGGGGGGAGCAGAGCAGCACAGCATCCGATGCATAAGAGCCAAAGCCTAGTTAAGTAGCCAGGTATCATCATATAAGAGTATGATGCCTGATAGAAAGGCCTAGGCAAGAGGTAGATTTAGAGTCTGACATTTAGGTGAAACTTTAGGTGATTAAAAACCTAGACACTTCAAAGTAAATCGTTGAAGGTGAGCAGGCTCCTAGCTGGACTAGTAACGCAACCCTGTA
>JADRCD010183478.1:7447-37439 GCA_019843815.1 Montemys delectorum
CTCTCTCTCTCTCTCTCTCTCTCTCTCTCTCTCTCTCTCTCTCTCTCGGGTACCGAGGGCTAGGAAGCAGCAGCAGTACCCAGGGAGGAATAAACCCAAGGCTGAGAGTGAGGTGCAGATTACAAAAGCTCTTCCCTAGGTAGCCTTTGCTTTCTCTCTTTGCTGCCCGGTCTCAGGCACAGCGGGTACTCCAGGTACCAGCCGCCATTTTCTGCCCACCACTTTCTGGGTGCTACTTGTGGCTCTCCAAGAGGGGTTATTTTCTTAGGGCAGATTCCATTTGTCCCACCCATTGTGGTGGAGTTTGAGTTGGTTTTCCCTTGCTGTGGAACCAATGGACTGGAAATCATAAGCGATCTCCCTCAGGCAGTCTCCCCACAGCTCTCCTTGAGGCCCACCACCCACGGCTGGATTTCTGCCTCCCATTCCTGCTCCCTGGGCCCTTCCTGGCCCAGACTTTTTCCTGTGGTCTCAACCTTCCTCCCAGGCCTCCTTTTCACACCGTGGTGACTCTCATGACGAGCTCTCGGCTGCTGCCCTGCATGCTCCGCTGGTCATGAGGTCTCAAGTGACTCAGGATGTGTAGGATGGTGTAAGCACAGTGGTGTTGGGACACAGGGCCTGAGGGGTGGCTGGCAGCCCTGGTGGGGCCCTCTTCACGGGCAGGCGGGCTGGCTGCCTCCTCTTCCGTGGAGGGCATGTTGGCTTGGGCAGATGAGGAAGTCTGTAGGTTTGTCCTGCCTCCTGATTTTTGATCCTCTAAGTCTTTTGTCTTGTCATAGTTCAGCACTTTCCACTGCTGGTTTACAGCCTGCCAGCGTTTAAAGATGCGATATACGGAGGGCCCTTCGTGGATGATGAGGCCTAGCAGGAAGAGAAGGAGACAAGGGCTATAAGCAAAGAAGGCAACAATGGAGGGAGAATGCCACCACCTCCTTAACTTACACAGACACAGACACTGGAGAAGCTGGGGTCTTACTGTGTTGCTTTTATTCTAAATCTATCTTCCAGCTCTGAGCCACATGACTCCAGAGCACCACTAGATTCCCAGACTCCGTGAGTCACCAGAAGGGAGCAGGTCACAAAGTAGCCGGGCTCTGCATGAAACGCCTTCGCCTACTTCTGTTCCATCCTGCCCTCTTCTTGGCTTGGCACAATTCAAATTCTTCAATTATGTCATAATATAAATATTTTCCTTCCCTGTATTACATATTCATGATGCCCTGTGCTTAGCAAATGTTGAGTCAATCATGTGCTTTTAAAAGGCAATAACAATGAAATCCTGTGGCCATCCTGGTCCTGCTGAATAACACCTGAAACTCTGCTCTGGCTCTTCGAACAGCCAATGCTACTGAAATACAGATCCTGTGGCAGGCTGAACATTCTTGCAGTTGTATTGGCCAAATCCAGTGGGAGCCATTGGAAACAAACCACATCAGCCAACAAGGCAAATGGATATCAATTGTCGGCCTACTGTGTGCAAAGCCTGAGGCAAGAAGTCCTGCCTTCAGAGAGCTTACATTTAAGTGAAGAAGCATATACAAGATGTAGAAATAAACCAGACAGACCCTTTTCCTGTGTGGACACATGCTAGGAAGATGAAATAGGACTAAATAGCCCTTAATTGCAGGCATTTGGGGTCCTGTTTTGGCAGGAGGGAAGAGAGAGAGGCAAGTTTCATAGGAAGAGGCAAGTTTAACTTGAGGCTTAAGTGAGAAGGAGAGTTGTATGCAAAGATCTGGAGAGAGCACTCATCCATGGTGGGAAATGCAAGTGCATAAGCTGGGAGGTAGAAATAGAATGACCAAGGTTGAAACTGAGGTTGGCATGCCTAGCACAGTGCAAGCCTGTGGATATGGCAAGCGGAGGACAAGGTGGACAGAGCCCCCATTATGATCATGTCTTGCATTGTATCCAGTATAATGAGAAGCCCCTGAGGAGATTTAGAAGGAGGAATGGCATTGAAAGATTTCCTCTTTAAAAAAATTCACTGGTGCTCCAGAAGGGACAACTATAGAATTATTCTAAAATTAAACAGGAAGTGAAGCAGTAATTGAAGCTGGAAACTATGGTGACCAGTGCTGGGACAACACAGTGCCGTGAGTGAGATGTCTTTGGAGGCAGGATGTATGCTGCAGGTAGAGCTGACAGACGGGCTGACAAGTGAGCTGTGGGCACAAGAAACATCTGGACAGCTCTAAAGGTTCTGGCGCTATAGATGGATGAGGAGGGTACCATTTGCCAAGACATCAATGGTCCCAGGGCTGGCGTGTGGATCTGCATGGTGATGGTGACTATTAGTTCACTATAGCTGCCACAATAACTGTCCAGAGGGTAATAGGTACGGTGGTACAAATATGCTCTCTTACAATTCTGGGATAGGTCTTACCTGGCCAAAGAACAGACATCACTGGGGCCTACACTTCCTGAGGCCTTGGAGATAGAATATTTCCTTACCTTTTCCCGCTTCTAGAAATGGCCACTGTCTCTCCCTCTTTCTCACATCATCCCACCCTCTTTCTTCTGTCGTCACATTTATTAATCTTCTATCATCAGATTCTTTTCTTCCAGTCTCTCTTAACAAGACCTCTTGTGATTACACGGAGGGACTACCCAAATAACTCAGAATAATTTCCTCACTTCAAGATGCTCAAACTAACCATATTTGCAAAGTCCCATCACAGAAGGTTAACAGTTTCAAGATGAGGCCCTGGGTGTCTCTGGGGGCCATTCTTTAACTTACTGAAGAATTAACAGTCACATGTTACTTATGGTAAGTTTAAGATGTCTGCTAAAAACTCAACTGGTAGGCCAAATGGCAATGTCATATATAAAGCTGAGGTCTTAGATGGTGTACTGACTGGTTTTGTATGTCAACTTGACACAAGCTAGAGTCATCAGAGAGGAAGGAGCCTCAGTTGAGAAAATGCCTCCCTGAGATCCAACTGTAAGGCATTTTCTGAATTAGTGATCAATAGGAAAGGGCCCCCAGCCCATGGTAGGTGATGCCATCCCTGGGCTAGTGGGTCCTATAAGAAATCAGGCTGAGCAAGTCATGAGAAGCAAGTCAGTAAGCAGCACTCCTCCATGACCTCTGCATCAGCTCCTGCCTCCAAGATCCTCTCCTGATTGAACACTGTACTGACTTTCTTCAGTGATGGACAGTGATGTGTAAGTGTAAGCAGAATAAACCTTTCATTCCCAACTTGCTTTTCAGTCATGGAATTTTGTCGTAGCAATAGAAACCCTAACTAAAACGAACTAAGACAGATGGTGATAGAATTTTAGGGAATAGAGGTGGTACTGTTGTTTAAGTGCATCTTCTTTAACATTCAGATGTTTTTAATGAGTTAGTATTGAAAACTGGGTTCTTTACACAGTAATTAGGCCATGAGAACACACTCCTTATGAACAGATTACATGCCTTACAAAGAGCCTTGACTGACAGTTGGTTTTCACCTGTTCTATGTTTTGCTATGTGATGGTATTGCAAAAAGTCTCTCACTATGGCTGGGGACATGGTTCAGTAGGTAAAATGCATGACCTATGTTTGGATTCCCAGAACCCACTCAGGGTCTTCATGCTTACAAGCCAAACGGTTTAGCGAATGCTCCTATATATAACCCCCACACATGTTTTAGCATCCCCTTTCCTATCCTGAAATACAGCTCATAAGATACTATAAGATTGGGGCTGGTGAGATGGCTCAAACGGGTAAGAGCACCAATTGCTCTTCCGAAGGTCATGAGTTCAAATCCCAGCAACCACATGGTGGCTCACAACCACCTGTAATGAGATCTGTCTTCTGGTGTGTCTGAAGACAGCTACAGTGTGCTTACAATAAATAAATAATAATTAAAAAAAAAAAGATACTATAAGATTGCTATGTGTTTTTTTTTTAAATTAACAGAATGCCTTAGTAGATAATTAGTAAACCAAATAAAACAAAACCAGTCACTTGTAAGAAAAAGATAAAAAAATAAATATAAGTGCTGGAGTACAACTGTATTAGAAAACAAAACACACTAGAAAAAAAATCATCTGAGGTATCTCAGACCCAGAAAGACAAATGTAATCAGTGCCCTTGTCAGTCGTCAGCAGAGAAGCATCCTCCTGCAGCAGATGGGAACAAACACAGAGACGCACAGCCAGACGTCATGCAGAGAGGGGGAGACCTTGGAACCCTTGGCTCTGTATGGGATGTCTCCATCAAATCCCTCCCCTCAGGGATTAGAGAAGCCCGTGGAAGAGAAAGTGGAGTGTAAGAGCCAGAGGGGATAGAGGGCACCAAGAAAACCAGGCCCCCCGAATCAATCATCAGGATTGTTGCACACATGAACTCACATGTCAGCACGCACAGGGCTGCACAGGGCCGTACCGGTCCTCAGTGTGTATGTTATGGTGGTGGTTCTCATCCTTCCTAACGCTGTGTCTCTTTAGTTCCTTGTGTTGTGGTGACCCCAATGATAAAATTACTTTTGTTGCTACTTCATAACTGTAATTTTGCTGCTGTTATGAAGTTATGTAAACATCTGTGTTTTCCAGCGGTCTTAGTGACCCCCTGTGAAAGGATCCTTTGACCCCTAAAGGGGTTATGATCCACAGGTTGAGATCCATTATATTATGGCTTCCAATTTTTTTTTTTTTAAATGAGATTCCTGAGAGTGTAAACGAGTGGATCTCTGATTCTCATGTCTCCTCTTGGGCTATTTTCCTTCTGTTTGCTTGTCCATCTCTGATATGATATTTTTGTTTTATCTTATTATATTTTGTTTGTTTTCTAATGAGAGACAGAAAGTGGGTGTATGGAGATGGGAGGGGATGTGGGGAGGAACTAGAAGGAGTAGAGGGAGGGAAATGGTAATCAGAATACATTATGTGAGAAAAAAATCCATTTTCAATAAAAGGAAAAAACAACACACATGAGAAAGAGAGAGAGAGAGAAGGAGGAAGGGAGAGAGAGAGAGAGAGAGAGAGAAAGAGAGAGAGAGAGAGAGAGAGAGAGAGAGAGAGAGAACTAACCACAAACCACATACATGTCCAAGATACCTCCAAGAAGATGGTATATTGATGTGTGAAGATGCTGAGTGTGGGAATGGCGGGAGGGAGTATGTGAGTGATCTGCAGAAAGGCCTGAGAGGTCAGTGAGTCCAGCCTGCAGCCAGAAGCACTGAGGAGAAAGGTGGTAAAGAAAGAGCGATGCACTTGAAAGGACGGAGGCTTCTGAAAGATGGAGGAGCAAAGGCAGCATGGATGTACCGGCAGGCAGAGAGATGCCTGTGGACACTACTTCTTGGTCCACAGCTTGAGAAGGGATGAACGGCCACCATAGAGACAGCCACAGGGATGCAGTATCGTAGAGTCCAGCTGCTCGGATGAACGAAGCACCCAGAGAAGTGACTAATGTTGACCTGTTGTCCAGAGGTCACCATGGAGAGGCTAGCGGAAGGAATGAGCAAGACGAGAAAAGGGTGATTGTCTAAAGAATGAAGAGGTCGGGAGGCTGAGCCTGTGACAGTGGAGATGACTGGCTGTGAACTACAGGGTGGGATTTGTCTTGTGGCCATGGAAACCTCAGGGCGAGAGCTAGCTCATAGGAGCAGCATGGACTGGTCGGTCCCCCTAGCCTCCTTACCACAGCCCAAGTCTGGAATAGGAACACCTTAGAGCTTTTCTGCTTTAATGCATGCAGGGATAGGGAAACAGGGAGCCACAAGGAACAGGCCTGGAGTAAGAGTAGGGCTGAGGCATGTCCAAACTCAGGAAATCTCATCCTGAGATTAGCAGGAGTAGGATCATTACTGCCCTGCCCTGGGCCTGTGTGTTGGGTGTACATAGCCCCGTGCCTCCACCTTTGCCCCACTGCAGGTGACATGTAACCGGGTTAAACTTCCTTTTCCCTTATAAGGTCATGTCTGGGAAGCGCCTCCTCATGCTAATGAGGCACCTCTAACACTCTGGCCCCTGCCAATGATGTACCCTCATCTCCCAAATGTTTAAATAGCCTTTGTTCCCCCATTAAGACGAGCTGTCTCACTGAAGCTTCCTCCCGGAGGAGATTCTGTTCTGTGCTCACGCTCACTGCTGCCTGAGGTCACTCAGCTCCCAGACTTCCCACCCTGCTCCTTCCCCTCTCAGGATCTACCAGCTGTGATCCCAGAGCATCATGCCTCTACAGGTGAGGAAGCAGAGCCTGAAAGGCATAGGCAGACTCTGAGAGAAAAAAAAAAAAAAAAAAAAGCAACAACAGTCACCCACCGCCACTTCTTCCAGTATCCAGCAGCTCCTGAAATTGCGTTTCTCTCTATGTGTCTTCAAGGCTTCACTGAAAGACACATTGATTGGTTCCTGGCCCTGGGTAAACACCAGGCCAGGGCCAGGCGAGGAAACCCCAATAATCTAAATTGTCCCAGTAGCTTAGAGGGAGCATAATTTCCTAAAGGACCCCTGTGAACCCCCTTACTTAGTGTGATGGGTGCTGAACAAAGAGACTTCCCCTCTGCCCCCAAGGGTGCCCACTCCCACTACTTCTGCTTACCATTAAATGCGTACCCATGTACCGATGGTACTGAAGTCATTTGTTCATCTGTTTCTCCAGCATGCCTTGTTTGCCTGTGCTGCTCTGTGCCTTTCTCCAGATGACAGGCTCTGACTGAGTCTCTGCAGCCAATGCTGCACTGTGAGCACCGTAGAGTCTTGCTAAGGAGGCGCTCGGGTCTGGGTACAGAGAACTGGGGGCTTTTGAGGCCCCCAACTTCCTGGCTGGAGTCTACACTCCATTTTTAATTAGCTTCTCGATCAGACAGTTTTCCTCTGATTGAAGAGGGTGTCTTAAATTTCTGGTTTGAATACTGCCTTTTAATTGCCTGTCTAGTGTTCAGGCAGTAATTAAACTGCTTTAATGGATAGGTGGCTGAGGGGGGAGGAGCGCACCTGTTTTTCTAGATAACACTTATTTGGGAAAAGTTGGAAAAACATAAACTACCTCACTCGCATCCACTCCCCTCAGCCTTCTGCTTCAGAAATTACTTATTGATTCCTTGCATGGAGGAATTCTTTAAAAACAAGGAAGTTGAGTTTGGGCTCATCTGCTGGGGCCGATGACAGTCGGTCAACATGGCGGCCAGGAAGAATGAGGGGTAGGAAACAGCTGTGAACTAAGTAGGACTTGGGTGAGCAAAGAGGGCTGTTGGTGAAGAGTCTGAGCATAGGAGAAGGAAGGAATGAGGATGTAGCTCTATCGATAGAATGCTTGCCAGTATTTGCCAGGCCCTGAGTTTAATCCCCAGTACTGTATAAACCAATGCAGTGACACAAGCCTGGAATCCTAGCACGAGGCCAGTGAGGCCTTCGTTGACTACATAGAGAGTTTGAAACCAGCCTGGGTTTCCTGAGACCCTGTCTCAAAAACAAGCCAGAAAGGAAAAAAGAGATAGAAGGAAGGAAGGAGAGAGGGAGGGGTGAAAGTAAAGAATGCAGTAAATTTTAACTGAGTCCTTTCCCAAGATTTTCTAAGCAGTTTAACAGCCACTGAGCAATTACTTGCAATGCACTCAAATCTCGGCTGTATTTGTGATAAATCCAGTTCCAGAAGGGCGGACGCTTCATTTCTCTGAAGTGTTTCCAGCTTTTGACCTTCTCTTTCTCACGGGGTTATAGGTGCTACAGGTTGTTAGACACCTCTTTTGTCGCTCTCCCTTTATCTTTATCTTGAGCTGAAATGTTCTTTTGCTTAGACTTTGAGGAATGAAAGGGCCACCACGAATAGGCAGCCACCCTTGCTTAGCTCCTCCGCACCCCATAACCATAGCAACAGCAAGGAGTTCTCTGAAAACTAAAAAGCCCAGCCTTCCCTTGGAGCATTCTGACCACTGGATTTTTCTTGTGAGAGAGACACAACTTAATCTGATGCTGCCTTTTCTGAGTGCTCACTCGGTGTCTCTGAGCCCCTGCCACGGTCACAATACTGCTTCCTGCCACGTGTTCAATCACAGCTCAAACCAAGTTGATCAAGAAGTCTATAGGGAAACCTCTCATGGCCTCAGTGGCCCAGAAGTCACCCCCATACCCTCATCTCTCGCTAGTGTTCTGGCTTAAATGACATAAAAGTTGTTGACAACTCTAAAGTCTAAGTTCAGACTTAGGTGTACATCAGAATCTTCAGGAAGCTTAGTAACTCACAGAATCCTGGCTCTGTCCTCGGAAAGCCTGAGTCAGTAGGTCGGGGGCCAGGCCTGAGATCCTGCATCTCAAAGCAGCCTCAGCTGATTTTAATGATGCCCATGGAGGGTTATGATGAGCAGTACTGCCTAGACACCGTGCTGACCCAGGCCCTCTACTGCACAGAATGCACTACATTTTACATTTCATTCTTCATCCCCACCCCACCCCCAACTGAGACAGGGTTTGTCTGTGTAGCTCTGGTTATCTTGGAACTTACTCTGGAGACCAGATTGGCCTTGAATTTAGAGATTTGCCTGTCTATGCCTCCTAAGTGCTAGGATTAAAGGCATGTGCCACCACTGCTTGGCTACATTTTAATTACTTTTTTTTAAAAAAAAGAAGAGGAGAAAGAGAAAGAGATTTAATAAAGTGCTTGATGTACACACGTGAAGAACTGAGTTTGGATTCTGAACATCCATGTAATGGCAGATGTGTGGCAGATGTTCTTAATCTTAGCTCTGGGAAAGCTGGTATAGAGGATCCTTAGAGCTTAGTGCTCAGAAGATTGCTTCTAGGAGAAATCCCATTGGCCTCTACCTGCTCAGGATTTTCCAGGGCATAGCTTCATGTTTCCTACAGTGTGGCCAAGATGCACTGCTCAGGGCCTCCCCAGGGAAGTGATGATGGATGAACCCAGGTGCCTCAATCCCACAATAGAGTCAAAGGACGAAAGATGCCCAGCATGTTTGACGAGGGTCCATGGGAAGCCAGTTTCCCTTCTGTTTCCATTATTTTAGTGTTCTGTCAGTGCCTAGGCACTGAGGGGGCATGCCCCTTTGATATGATTTGTGCCAGAACTCTCACCTAGCAGTCACCCGATGGGACTGGTTGCTTTTCATCAAGGGACAGAATGTGTCTTGAGACTTCTGATTTGGAACCATTGCGGCCCCTCTGCTTACCCAGGACAAAACAGACCCGTAAGAAGCCTTTTGGAGGAAATAAATATGGGGGTGAAATGCCAGGGCATGAAGTGATATTTATGCAATAGGACTGGATAGGGGAGAGAAAATGTGGAGCCTCAAATGTACACTGCTTTCACCGAAGGGTGCATTTCTGCAAGAATCTCTGCAGCTGGGGATTTTTCTGCAGGGATCCTTCATGAGGCTGAGAGCTCTTGCTTTGTGAAAACGAGGCTCGGCATTCCTCAGCCACACTGGGTGGTATCAGTGCTTAGAGGTGATGATGAAGGTCATGATGAAGGTGACAGCCATGGTGACGATAATGTTTCTTGAAAGCTTTACAATGTCCTGTCATCTGAACAACAATATGAACTAACTAGTACCCTCAGAGCTCCCAGGGACCCAACCACCAACCAAGGACTATACATGGTGGAACTCATTGTTCTGGCAGCATGCGTATAGTAGAGGATTGCAAAGTCGATCATCAATGGGAGGAGAGGCCCTCGGCCCTGTGAAGGTTCTGTGCCCCAGTGTAGGGGAATTCCAGGGCCAATAAGTGGGAGAGGGTGGGGTGGCAGGCATGGGGAGGGGGAGGCAACAGGGGTTTGTTCTTGTTGTTTTTGTTTGTTTGTTTGTTTTTTGGAGGGGAAACTGGGAAAGGAGAAATTTACATGTAAATAAAGAAAATATCTAATGAAAAAAAAAAAACAACAATGTCCTGTCATTGTAAAAGGGCTTTGCAAATGAGTTATTCATGATAAAACGTGTATGAGGTAAGCCATCTTATAATCTCCATTTTGTAGAAGAGGAAACTGAGCTCAGGGAAGAAATTTCCTTTGTCCAAGGAAATGCAGTTAGTCTATGAGACAAAGCCATCAGCCTGGGTGTACCTAAATCAGAGCAGTGCTTTGTGACTGATGCTCCTTCCTCTTCTATGCTCCAGGTCATGTGCACACCCCTCAAACAACTATGGACAAGGTAACTAGTTGTTTTTTTTTTTTAATCGTGTATATTTATATGTAACTTCTATTAGTATTACTAATAAGATCTCTTGCTCAATACATGTTTTAATGTGTGTCACATTGTTTTAACAGGGGCCAGCACGGAATTGCGTTGTAGATAAAAGACCCTGTGAAAGTCATCTCTCATTCTTGGTTTTCCCATCAGGAAGATGGGCAACATAATAGCAGCCATGGCATGGAGTTGCATGGGGCAAAGAAAACCAATCCTACAGTATATGAGGCTGTTTTCACAGTACTTAGGACACAATGCATAATGAATGCTGGTTATTATTTTATCATCATTGTTAAATAAATATCACATGATTTCATCTTACTAAATAAATAAATAAATAAATAAAGCAAGCCAGCTATTTTTGGTGCGGCTGGGGATGCCAGATTGGCAAAGCCACCTCACACTCTCTGGAGAGACATCTTCATGCTTCTTGGGCACAGCCAGGCTGTGCTTCACATATGTTATTATAAATTTAAAAAGTTGTTTGTGTAGGCAGACATACCAAAACTCTGTGTTATTGTTCGAATCCGAAATGTCCCCCCTGCAGGCTCTCAGGTCCCTGACTCTAGTGCTATTCTGAAGGCTGTGGAGCCATTAGGAGGCGGGGCTTGGCTGTCTAAGTAGGTCACGCTGGGGGGAGGCTTTGAAGATTATAGCTTCCCTGTTTCCAGGCTGCTTTCTCTGCTTCCCGTCTTCCGTGATATGAACAACGCTCCACCACACCACATGCTCCCACCTTGGTAGATGGTCATTCCCACCTCCGTGTCTTTCCTGCCAGAATGGACTGCAGCCTGAGAAATCCCAAGCCAAAACAAACGACTCTGGTTTAAGTAGTTTCTGTCAGGCATTTTTGGTTATAGTAATGCAAAAATAACTGACATATTCTGTATCCATGGAGAATTTGGGCTTTTAACATCTTTGAGACTTTAACAGATAATATTTGGGGACTCGGGTGTTTTTCTTCCATCAGACTATCATGGCTCAGAATGTTTCCCTCAGTGGTGTAGGCTTATAGCGATAGACGGGGCTGTAATCCCGCCATGGTCCTCCCTTCATATACAGCTGCCACTGGGAAGGAATGGCATTTCCTTTTCCCTTTATGGACTATGAGGGGCCAGATCCCTGGTGTGAATGTGAATAGAGTCAGGCCAACGTTTAAGAAATAGACATTGAATGAAAAGTGTAAGAGGAGGATCTGCCTTATTCATGGTCAGTTTCCTACTAGAAAGAAAAGGCTCAAAAGCCTAAAGACGATGCAGCTACAGAGTGGGAGCAGCTTGGGTCCTGGGTTGTTGTGTGGAGGAGAACATCTCAGTGCTCTGGAACCTTGCTGGCTTAAACCACCAGCAAAGATGGATGAAGAAGATTGCTGGACTTCCCTAACACCTTCAGAGAAGAGCAGTTTGTGTCTTGATGGCATGTGTCAAGGCATCCCCCAAGTGTATTAGCTGGTTTGAGCATCTATGTTATTTATTTGGTTGGATCTGTTCTTCATCACAAGCCTACCAATAGACAGACACATCATTCCTGAATCTGTCTGACGTTGAGAACAGTCCCAAAGAGGTGCTTCTAAAATACTTTGAGCTTTGTGGGTACATCTGGAAGAGGGAAGTGCCTTTTTGTGGGGTATCCTGTGGAGTGGGTGGTGCTCGCTTGGCAAATTTTCTTCTGAATCCATCACCCTTGCTCTCATCCAGCAGCCTTACCGTGGAGAGAGATGACTGTGTACAGGAAGCGTTGGGTGGTAAGACTCAAGTCAATATTAATGCAGAAACTGGACAAACTACTTGGAGATAAGAGAGTATAGACCAAGCACCCTCTTATCAATTTGTGAGGTTGATACCTCTCACACCCAGCCCAACATTATTGGAGATTCCTTACAGCTACAGTTGTTGACCTATGAGGACTCTACTATCAGCTTACCAGGTAAGTAACTTCTAAATCCTAGGCTAGGAGGATCTCAGAGATTATCAGGTTCAGCACTCTCATCCTATAGATGAGGAAATCATTTATAAAGAGGATGTATGCCCAAGGCCATAAAGGTTGTTAGGGAACTAATCTGGTTTCCTAGACTCTATCAGGCCAGGCGGTCTCTGCTCTCTGTCCAGTTTCCTAAGCAGTAGATTAACAGCTCAACAGGTGGAGTCATTTCTATCCAGAATGAGTCAATCTGAATTAAAATTAAGACTTAAATTCATATATTTATTTGTGTGTGTGTGTGTGTGTGTGTGTGTGTGTGTGTGTGAACAACTTATAGGAGTCACTTCTCTCCTTCCACCATGTGGATCCCAGTGTGCCTTTACCCACTAAGCTATCTCACTGCCCCTAAAATTAGATTCAAAATTACAAATGTTTCATAATCATTTCCCCTTTTCCTATTCTCAGTTAAATCTTTGTACTTTTTAAGAACAGGGGCGAGATATCTAGACATCACAAGACAGGACCTCAAAGGACCACACAGAGAAGAAACTATGACAACAGCTGTTTCTATACTTTTAACAATTGCTCTGCCATTGAAAAAACGCTCTACCATTGTTTTAAGGTTCAGACATAGTCTCAAAAGCATTCCTCTTCTTTTTCTACTCCACTCAGAAGTGACAAATGTAAACAGACATGACAAGGATGACAGCCTCAGTTTGCAGTGTTGACTTTTTGATGGTCAATCTCTTAGGTCTGTGGAGTGATTAAAAATTATTTTTGGTGCCAACACCTTTAATTAATTTTCCCTTGTTAAGTCCTAATAATGTCACCCACTGGAGCAGAGAATGCCCCATTTGCTTGTCTGTCAACTTCAGCTACAGACAACAGCATCATTAGAGATGACAGAAGAGGAGGAGGTGGATCTTGGTGAAGGGAGGTGAGTGTGTGGGGGAACCAAGAGCCTTCAAGAAAAGATTCTGCTCCAAATAAAAGCAGACCATGCCAGGAAGCCAGGTTCAGGCTCTGTTATGTCTTGGCTGAGACGGAGTTGAGATTGTGGCAACAGCTAAAAAACCTTTGCTCATTTAAAGGGGACTATACTCTGATTGAGTACTTCCTATCCCGGCCACTGATATTTCTGAGGACCTCCCATCTCCATGCGCCAGCTCATTCCCCAACAGACCTCCAGTGATGCGGCATTAGATAGCTTCACAGAGAGGAGGAATGGGAAGCAGAGAGAGATTGCACAGCTCACTTAAGGACACAAACTTAGAAAAAGACTGGGTGAGATGTGACTGTGGGCTCTAGACCAATTCCACCTCTCCTCTGAACATCCCCCCTATGTTAACTCATCAACAGCTCTTTCCATGGATTTCCAACTCTGCTTCAAATCTGTCCCAACTTTCAAAAGACTCCCATGCATGGACTAAAGCTTTTACTTTCTCTTACCATCTCCACCAACCACCAACACTTCCAGGACTGGCCCAAAGCCCTCAACATCTTCTCCTATCTCACAGGAAAGAACTGCCTGCTATGAAAGCCTTTCTCCCCTTCAGCCCCACCCCCAGGCTCCAATCAACCAACCTTCCCTAGAGTTGCCTTCTCATCTCTGCTGTCTACGACGACTTGTTTCTCCTGACTGCAAAGTCTTGGTTTAGGGAAAGCCTTTGCCCCTCCTCCTCCTGGATTTTAAGATCGGAGTGCTCTTTTTGTTTGCTTATCTTTGTCAAAGTACACCCTTGGGTCCCCTGCCTCATTCCATCTGTTCCATGAGCTATGTGGATCTCAAGGTCACCCTTTACCTTTTTACTCTTGCCCACTGTCTCTGTGTTGCTTCTCTGTTTCCTGCTTAGATAATTATTTTTCAGCTGGTCCCTCCTACTTCCAGTCATCCAGCTCTGACCTATCCTTCACATTGTTGTTGGATTTACAGGTTTAAAAAAAATATGTCTAATTAAACTTTCCTACATAAAATTCTGTCATTGCTTCCACACCCCCAGCAAAGTGATGTTGGAGTTCTTAGCACATGATTTATGGCCCCGTGGGATTTGGCCTCTGCCATCTTCCCCAAATTCATCTCTCATCATTAACCTTCTGTCCCGGTTCTTTGCCTTTGAACCATATAAACTCATATATAACTCATCAAACCCATGACTTCTGCTCAGCTTCCCAAGCATGCCTTCTTTTCTCTTCTGTGTTTCCACACACAAGTCCCCTCTACCTAGAATATCTTTCTCCCTCTTTTGGACAAACTTTGATATCTCTTTTGAAACTAACTTAAGGTAAGTTCCTTCAGCAAGTCTTTTGGGATCTTCCAAGAGAACTCATTGCTCTCTGTTCTCTTCTGTCTTCCTCTCTGCCTCCAGTAGAAACCCTCCCTATAGTGAGTTATTGTGTGCTTGTAGACTAAGTTCTTGGACAGATATGTCTCATTCATCTCTCTTCTAATGTCTCTTGGTTTGGGGGGCAAGGAGGAAGCACAGGGCAGCCAGTAAATGCTGTTGAAGAAATGGATACAGCCATCCTAAAGCCCTCTGACTCAGTTCCTCTTCCTAGGACTCATGTCCGAATTCAGACTACAGTCCAAGCTCTGGTTGCTGAGCATTGGTGGTCATGTCCCTCCATGGGACATGAGATCCACTAGAACTGGTGCCTCTCATGCTTGAGTGTGGGCTCAATGCCCTTTTCATAATGCTCGTGTATAGATGAATAGTCCATGTTCATCAGTAGAATTGGATTTACTTAACCTAAAATGCCCTTTGACAGAGGATATCATAGGCAGATAGGCTATCCAAATTCCATCCTAATTTCTAAAGCCTCTTTCTCTATTGGCATAAAAACAGCACTAACTTTTTAAATGGCTGATGGCTTGGATCCCAAACACAAAACTGGAACAGATGGGGCCCAGAGAACTTCTGATTGCTGCTGGTGGTCATGACTGGGTTCATTTCTGCCCACCTTGGTGTCTTCTATGTTACAATATTGCTAGGATAGGGGTCATCCCTAACTGGTACATATAATTTCATATAGAGCAACCAGAGATAATATAGGCTATAGAAAATGCCCTGGAATTAGAGCCAGAGGTTCTTGGTCCCATTCTCAATTCCACTGTGTGCTTAGCTGTGTGGCCAAGGATACAGTTGCTGTGAGCTTTACCACCCTGTGAAATATGACCACAGTACTCACCCCTCTGATCATCGAAAGAATTACTTCTTCCTAGGGATTTGGTAGTTTGTGTTCTCATTACCTTACATTTGATTTTCATAATCGTATGCATTGGTCTATGAGATTAAGACTTGTAACCCAAGAAATGCATTGTCTTCTGGAACCGTTTGTATTAAGAACTACATTACCCATTGATATGCTCACATTCAAAGTCGTTGATCTCAACCCTGGAGATCAACTAACTGCATCTGATGAGAAACCTAGAGAGTCTGGCAAAATCCTTTCATGAGAACTAAAGACCGTTCTTTAAAATCAGTACTCTCAGTTTTCTCAGTGACAACCGATGTTCCTAAAAGCCAGCTGGATGGATCCAGCTATTAATGAGACAGACTTGGTTTCACAAGCAGTAAATAGACAGTGTTTGCTCTTGGCTTTCAGTGGAATTTCTCTGCAGAGTCCCCTCACCCCACTACCATCCTGAACTGTAACTCACCATAGTGCTCCAATAGAAAAGTAAAAACAAGACCTATACATAAAGAACTACCCATTTAATGCTTATACACATTCTTTACTATCCACAGCTATTTAATAGTTTTAGGGAATAAATTGTCTTGGTGCCTGACAAACAAGAAAATCCAGAAGCTTACAGCAACAGATGGTTTGCCCCTGGCCTTAGCACCTTTGAGCCAGCACTTATTTATTTTCTGGCGATATTTACATATATACCAGGTGCTGCATTGTTTAACACATGGAGCTTGGACCTTGGATATGGAATCTTTTATTCAACATTTTTCCCAACCCACATTTCCAGGGGCTCCGAAAACCATGCTCTGGCTCATCCTGCAATGACACTGTGGATCTTGGTTGCTTTTGAAGCCAAGGGATGAGCCTGGATTCAGAAGCATGTGGAAGATGGACATGCTGAGGATTCTCCAGCAGAAGAAAGCCTGGGTTTCCATCTCGCACTCCTTAGACTGATGCCGAGTTTGCTTTCTAGTAAGGCTGAGTGACTAGTTGAGACCCAAAATAAAAACATCCTTGGTGACTATTACAGCTTCCACCTGATTCTCCCTGCAGAAAGCTCCTATATTTTCACACCCATCCAGTGTTACCTGTATGGCTGCAGGCAGTACTGCAGAGCAAGAGCAACTGATATAGAATTTCACCCTTACAACCACCAGCGTCAATGTTGGCCAGCATCACGGCCACCACAGGAGTCTACTTATGACCCCCAACTGCTGCCCATCACCTCCTGCTCCATGCCTAGGCCACATGGCACTCTCTGTTTTATTTCACCTCCCAGAATTCTCTAGGGTCAGTCTGCCTGTCCTGGGAAAGTACTGAACTATAGTTCTTACGCTGCTATTGAGTTATCCTAAGATGCACCTTTCAGTATTTCACAATCTGAAAAATAAGAAAAGTAATCTTTGTCTCCCAGGTTGATATATTGAATTAACATAGCCAGACAAAATATACTGGCTTAAGTAAACACATAAGGTCTGGCATTACTGGCCCATGGCTTCTGTGATCGATATGATATTCTCGGGTATCTTTTCAATTTCTAATATTACATGACCCCAAAGAAATCCAAATCACCATTGTCTCAGCCAAGTTATAACTAGTAGATGTTTTCCTGTCAAACAGAGAAGAGTGGCATATTTGAAGTAGCGCAGCAGTGTCAAGAAGAACATTTGCTACTTTCAGTAGCACAATGCTCCCAGTCCTATGGCCTGGGGATATGGAAGTTCCAGATGAGGATGTATGGCCCCTGTTCAAGCATGCTTTGATTGCACTCAGAATAACCAGGGCTGTTTCCTCCTCCCCATTTGCATGGAGTAAGTATCTTTGCCATCAACAGCCATAACCATCTGTTGAAAGAAAAAGGACCCAGCCCTCCATGAGCCACGGTAAACAAGAGGCGGAACGTCGACTTGAACATTTGGTGGGAGAAGAAGTAGGAACTAGAGAAGTGGGTTCTAACTTTTTCCTAAAACACTTAAGCCTTTCAAACAAAATATTACCTGGAATGAATAACAATAACAACAACCCAGAAGCTCATGGAGAAGCAGGTGTGGGGATTTGAAACAGAGTTCTATTTCCTACTCCCCAAACTCCTGGGCCTCTTCAAAGGACTGGATTAGAGAAATCTGGGATACTAGAGTAGGCTTACAGAAGAAGAAAGAGGTAGGGGCCAGAGAGATGTCTTGGTTAGCAGAAAAGCTTGCTTTACAAGTGTGGGGAACTAAGTTCTGATTCCTGGACTCCCTGTGAAAAGCCAGGTGTGGTAGCATGTTATAGTTTTGGAAATAGTGAGAAGAGAGGTGGACAGAGGTAGATCCCTGGTACTTGCTGATAAGCTCATCTAACCTACCTGGCAAAGTTCCAGGACCATGACAGACCTTGTCTCAAATGAAGGTGGAAAGCATCTGAGGTCAGTGCACAAATTTGTCTTCTGGCAGCCCCCTCCCAGATCTGTGTGGTGTGCACACGCACACCTATACATGCATGTATGTGCAAACCTTCATACACATGTGATCCACCCACGGGTACATACATTCCCACAGAAAAATAAGAAGACAGTTCTCCTCATGGTGCTTCTGGGTATTTTGCTGTATAGACATGACATGTCATGGCTTGTAGGAAGTGCAACTGAGAAGGAGCCTTCTGCTCCCAGCCTAAGGCAGATGAACCCACCAACTGATTCTCTCTACCTCAGAGTCAAGCTTCATTCTTGTCTTCTACTGGCTGAGACAGATTTGCTTGGTAAGGATTTCAACTTTTCTTCTTTGCCCAGCCTCCCTCTTCTTCCTACCCATCTCTTATGCCTAAAATATGGCCTCATCCTAGATCTTGGGTCTCAAGTCCAGTGCTTCTTTGCTTGGCCTCTAAGTAGAGAGAATCCTGAAGTTTTTTTTGTTTTTCCATTTCCTTACTAGATAGCTCACCATTTCTCCCAGAGACAATCCCCCAGACCCACCTATGCACACCACGTCCATGAAGCCATACATCCCATAGCAGATCTGGAAGAGGAGGTCTTGGCGTTGCCATTTTGCTGAGGGACTGAAGGTCGACCAGATGAGCCAAGAGATACTGGCGATGAGGAAGAGAGAACCCAAGATGGCGGCTGCAATCTGAACCTTCTCGATGACCGTCAGGGATATGGCCTGCCACTGAGGAGAGAGTGACAGATTAGCTGCTTGAATGCCTGGATCCCATGTCCACACTTTTACTTCTTCTCTAGCAGCCCATTGGCCTAGAGCTTAGGCTAGGGCTTCTCCACTTGTAGTACAGTGGACATCTTTGCAGTTTATATTATACGTTCGATGCAGAGGAAACCTGTACCATATAAGCTGATCAGACATCATTGTAAGGAGGGGGCTCTGGGCAGGCATGACTGAGGAGGAGATCCTTATACTTGACTTTCAAAAACATAGAAATCCGAAGATGAGAAGAAAAACAAAGAGCTAGTGTGGGTGTTGCTCCAAAGTGCCAGAATATTCCTTCTAGTGCAGCACAGTTGATTTCCTCACTAACAGGTGCTAAGAGGGCACAGGTCTTCCTTTGAAAGTTTTGTTTTGTTTCTACCCCACCACCTTGGATGCCATTTAATGTACACATTAGAGATCAACAATTTGACGGAGAAGGAGCAGACATGGGATATGGGAGTAAGGAAAAAAAAAAAACCAGTTCACAATATACCAACTCCTTTTTTCTTTCTAAAAGGAAGAGAGAAACCAGTGTACTTATGGCAGTATTGACTTGGAGGCTGGAGTGTGGGTGAGTTTGGGCTGTGGAATTCTATTATTCTATGCTTCATCTATAGAGCAATGTGCTAAATTAGCCTCGAGTAGGATTTTAGTTTAGGTCCATTGCACTCAGTAAATAAATATTGACCATTTCCATGTTCCTGGCCACTATTCTAGATGCTGGAGATAAAGCAATGGACAAAACTAGACAAGACCCTTGCCCTATGACACTCACAGCCTCAGGACCACATATGTCTAAGAATTTTCATCATGGATATGTATATGTTCTTTTTGGAATATACCCAGGAATCATTGTGGTGTAAACACAGAAGGGAGGCACAGTGCCTTCCACCTGCTAATAGGGACCCCTCCCTCTGCCATCACTGGGCACAGATGGGGTAGGCCAGTGGCCTCCAAGGAACAGTAGGTATTGGAAAATATCTCAGTTTTAGTCCAGATATAGGACATGGACCTTAACATTTAATTACATTGATAGCATCCCATTACAGAACATTAGCCCTTTAAATTTTCCAGTGCTTTTCCAGCCTAGAGTTACATATAACAAAGGCATTTTCCAGAAGATGGCCCTATCATATAGACTTCTCTCATGTACAATAAATGCTTTTTCCAGGGCCAGCCCTACACAGTCTAGCAGAGAGTTTCTAACTGTAATTAGAGTAGCACCAGTAAGACCCAACTCCTCCTCCTCTTTCATAATCCCCAAGACATAGAAGTACGGAAAAGTCCTCTTTATCCTGATAATCTTCCTTTCAGCCCAAACCTTAGATGGGGTCTCTGACTAAAGTGAGTGTGCTGAACAATAGGGAGGATGACGTGCTATAGACAAGAGCTCCTTCTTGTCCTGTGTGAGGCTCCATGGAATTTTAACAGGAGGCACTGCAAGGAGAAAGCTGAGAAGCAGAGAGCTCTGAGATTTGACAGGAGGGCTGGGAATGAAGAAGGGCATGGGTGGTGCCAAGCCCCATGGCCAACAAACACCCGGAACACCAGAATCTCATTCATTTAATTGATTTTATGTGCATTGGTGTGAAGGTGTCACATTCCTTGGAACTGGAGCTACAGACAGTTGTGAACTGCCATGTGGGTGCGAGGAGTTGAACCTGGATCCTTTGGAAGAGCAGACAGTGCTCTTAAACATTGAGTCTTCTCCCCAGCTCTCACAGTCTCATTCTAAATGAGGTCCTGATCCCCAGATCATAAGACTTTCTCCCTATGAACTCTAGTCTTGCAGCACCAGGAAGTGAAAAGCAATGGATGAAGTGCAAGATGTTCTTCTCTACACCAGGAAGGGACACCAAATAAGGCATCAGAGGACCCAATTCTGCTTGAGCCATGTCCCCAAACTTGAGTGTGAGCAAGAAGTTACCATAAATCATGAAGGACGTCAATTTTCCATTCTTTAAAGATGGAGGTAATCAGTCCTTACTTCTTCCTAGAGTATTGTGGGTGTTAAATGCGAAGCCAGGCCATGAAGGACATTCTTTACTTTGTTTCAGTAAAGACACATATAAACTTGTCAAGGCAGGGTTAAGTATACACGTGTGTGTGTGCCTGTATTATGCATTATTATATGAAGGGTAGGTGCTTGGACTCAGGAACCATGGTTCCTGTTGCAGACAGCAACCTGCTTTGCTGCTTCATAGCTGTACAGCCTCCAACAAGTCTTCAAATCACTCTCTGCCTCCATTATCTAAACCTGTGCATTGAATAATAATAGTACTTCACTGAGTTGTTTCCAGGGTTTAATTTGATACTATACATGAACTAACACTTAGCAAGCAGTAACTAAATGCTCATTAATATATCATACTCTTCTCTCCTCTAAGGGGATGCATTCCAAGGCCCCCTAGTAGATACCTGAAGCCTCAGACAGTAGTGGACCAAGTACTGTGATGACTCATGCCAGGTAATCTGCTAGCCAAGGTGATTACTCAGTAACTAATAGTTAAATAGCATATACAGTTTAGATGGATGAACAAAGGAATGACTCACATCCTGGGTAGGATGGAGAGGAAGGCATGATATTTTCTCCCTCTACTCAGAACAATATGCAATTACAAGTTATTAATTCTTTCTGGAGTTTCCTTTTTAATGTTTTTGAGTACCAGGAAGCCATGGTTAACTAAAACCACAGGAAGCTAGCACTAATGAAATTGCTGTTCAGAGCTATCAAAGACAAAGAGGGAAGTAGGCAATGGGGCCTCAAGCCCCACAAGGCTATGACTCCTTTCTCAGTAGGTATTCTAGATGCAAACCTTATTTTGAGAAGGTCACTAATAGTATGTCCCATAATGAAGACTTGAACTATTTCTTACATCTTTGCCTGGGACACAAACCAGGGCATGAGAGAGAGCCAAGATATATGGGAAGGTACCTCCCTGCTCTGATGGCTAAACCCTATCCATTACTCTTTTGGTTTTTAGTCAGGTCTGCTAGCCCCAACTTCTACAGATAGTCCAGCTGGGCTTTTTGCTCAGAGGGTCACCACTGTGGCAGAGCAGACGGTTGTATGACACTTGGCTAGGCCAGAGGAGTCCAGGATACACACTTGAAACAATTTAGGACACAATCATACAGCATAGTTTCAAGTCCAAACTACTTCTATATAGAAAAATGAATTGACATTTACTCAGCACACACCATTGAGTTTCCAGGACCAACAGAATCAGAGAGGTCCCCAGTGCCTAGAAACTCATAATTGAAGTCAGAGTAGTAACTTGGAAATAGATTAACAGATGGATAGTGCCAGCACTGCCATTTGCTTACCTGACATAGACTTAAAAATAACCTTTTCTTTATGCCAAGAAAAAAAAAAGCTATACTTGAATGACTTTTTTTCATTATATGAGTCAAAGGTGGAACCAATGGGGGTGTCTTAGAGTAAGTTCATAGACTGTGGATCTGACCTTTCCTGAGGCCTGAGTCAGCTGTAAAGAAAGGAGCGGGTCAATGCACTCAGACCTCCGCTGCACCCTGAGGACTAGGAACCAGCTGTTGCACAGCGCTGCTATTTTAAGACATCTCAGGATCCGAGACAAATGGCTGAAGATGGAGCCAGCAGAGGCTGAGATGCCTGGGAATCTGATGCCTCTACCCTCCCCTCCCTCCCCCCAATTCCCAAGGGTATCCCATGGAGAATGCCATAGAACAATTCTACATGTTTTTAGTCGTTTATGTTTGCAAACCCTCCTGGGTTTGCAAGGTTGACTCTCTGCCACACTCACAGAAGACGGAAACTGTCAGGCATCTGTTATCTTCATCCTCACTGTCTCACTGGCTAATTGATTCCATGGCTGCTTATTTGACTGAGGATGTATGTGTGGAGGTATTTTCAGAAGCAGAGTGCATTCTCTCTCTCTCTCTCTCTCTCTCTCTCTCTCTCTCTCTCTCTCTCTGTGTGTGTGTGTGTGTGTGTGTGTGTGTGTATGCACTCACATGCCGCTATTACTGGTAAACTGCTTGATTTGGCTGATTGACATAGGACTTGTTAGCAATTGAGGGGAAGATGGCTATGTCAGAAGAGAAGGAGAGGAGAGAGTAAGCAGAGAAAGCCCTGAGTTCTGCCAATCTGATTGACAGATCTCTACTCTAATTCTGGCCTCTGTTACTCTGCCATCATGCCTTCCTCATTGTTCCGTTTTCTTTGTTCCTCTTTGTTGTTTCTTCTCCATTCCTTCCCATTCTGCTCCTTGTCACAGGAAGTGCGGTCAGTGGGTCAGCAGGAGTAACCCTCATAGCTTGTTAGCAATGCAGGCTCTAGACCTTGCTCTAGACCAGTGAATCAAAATCCACTTGTTAAGACTCCAGGTAAACCACAAACATATTAAAGTCTGCAAACACCACTGAACCAACCATCTGATCTACCCGGCTCCTTTTCAGGCCCTTGACTTAAACTCAAGCCTCACTTTCCCACCTTATTTTCCCAATTGTCTGTTCTCTTTCTCTTTGCTTTTCTCTTTTCTTCCCTCCTTCTGTCTCCCCTTCTTGTCTTTCTGTCCTTTTTTCATCTCCTACTTCTTCTATATTCCATTCCTCTTCTCATTAACCAATATGTTTTCTTATTCTGTCTCTTCCATCTATCTCCCCTGACATTTCCCCTCATATAGAGTATATTTCTCTCTTTGCACAACCTTCCCTTTTTTGACTAGACTTAAGAGAAAAGAACATCTTTCACTACCTCCTGACCATGTGGCACCTAGTTACCAAGCTGCCCTGAATCTAAAGTTTGGTAATTCTCCTACCATAAAGCAGATAATGAGGGAATTCCAGGCTAGGAAGCCCTGGATTTACCTGTAGAGGATTCTTTGTGCTTATGGCGATGACATGGTACTTGTAGTAGCACAACTCACAACTCCAGCAGCCCCTTTCACTGATCCACTTGATGAGACATGGCTGGTGTGTACATTTGACTGAACCATCACAGCGGCATGGGCTTAGCAGCTCTCCCTGTGGGGAAGAAAAAGAGGCAATATGGTGAGACTGGAGCCTCAGTCCAGTGGGTGATAGGATAGATAGGTAAATGGATACTGGAACCCTGGTCTGAGCCACTCTGATAGCCCAGATAAGGTCACAAGTGTTGTCTCGAGCCACCAGAATCTACTGGAGAGACCTGGACTCCAGTGTTCCTATCATAGCATCCAAGAAGCTTTAGGCAGCTAAATTACCAGTTATGAGACCTTCCTTTTACCTGGTAAGACATGAAACGATGGGTCTTGAACTGCCTAAGACCTAGGATGTCCATGGAAGCCTTCTGTAGTTCAGTGGTGGGTGGTAGGCTCCATGAGTTTTTCTTTAGAAATGCAACCAAACGTAAATACCCACAGGACTAGAGAGTCAACACAAGTGATGGAAATCTGCTGGTGGAGACAGGAGTGACTTGGAAAACTCAGACCAAAAGCAAGACAACCACTACCATCTCCAGCTAGCCACAGGTGAGGCAATACAACAGGATTTGTATTTTTGGTACTGCTGGTGATTGAACACAGGATCTCAGACAGATTATCCCCAGTCCTACCAGGACTCTTTTCTCTAAACGTCTCAGTAGTCTGATTGTAACAGTTTTAAATGTGATGTTTAAAATGTCACATGGCTCACTTTGAGTCTAAAGATGCCTAGAGGACTATTCCAGGACTACTCTAAACTTGAGCTTTTTCACTCTCCTGCATGCCAGTACATGAAGACACTGGGCCTCTCAGTGGTACTCTCCCTGTTGGGCCCTTGAATAGAAAAAAAAATGTAGGTCAGACCTGAGTCCTATGGGATCTTGGAGGCTGCCCAATGCCCTTGCCAAAGGCCTGGGTTGCTCCAGCCTATTTTGGGGCAAAGGATAAAAGACCAACTTAGGAGCATTGGAAACAGGAAAATAAAGCATCAGGCGAAGCTTAGATGGTAAGGATCTGAAGCCCCTGGTAACTGGAGTTACAAGTTACAAGCAGAGTGTGGCTCATTCTCTAGAGATCTCTGTGAACATCAGATAGCCATGATTGAAAACTTTGTCTCTTTTCACCTGATATGGTGGCCCCAAAGTGCCTCTGTGAACCTCACCACCTATTCTCTCTGCCATCTCCTGGTTTTGTTTATTTTGTTTTGAGACAAGGTTTTTCTGTGTTGCTCTGGCCATCCTTGAACTTACTCTGTAGACCTCAAACTCAGAGGGATGCAATTGCCTCCAGAGTGCTGGGATTAAAGGCATGCACCACCACTACCCATATTCTATCTCCTCTCTCTTTCTTCACTCTCTCCTTCGCAGTTCACTGTCCACCCCATTGGCTCAGCTCTTTTACTCACCTTTCCAGAGACCTTAACAGTTGGGCTCTGCACCCCCTTTGCTCTTACTTGTGGCTTCCTCCCTTACTCTCCATGCTTTCACCCCGGATCACTTATTTTGGATTCAGTTCCTCTACTCAAAGGACCCAGGCACAGCCCGATTCCTGAGCCCTGTGATGCTGTGAGCACTGGAGGCATTTCCCTGCTTGTTTGAATGTTTCATCAATTAGGAAACTAAGCCTTGTTTTCAACCATGAACAACCAAGTCCAGGATCTTCTGGCCTTTAAGTGTATCCATCTGCATATTTAATCTTGCTCTTCACTGTGGACTATAGAACCAGCCATCTCCTCCTATGGTTTCTGAAAACATCTGTCCCTTTCATTTTAATTCCTATATGCAAAATTGTAATGTTGACCTGTAGGAAGTCCTTTTGTTCCCAGTCTACTCAAATGCTTACTTAATTCTGTTACTGAGATGGATCTAATGCCACATCCCGCAGGGAGTCACCTATGGCTTCTCCAGGTTGGAGATCAGTGCTTCAACCCAAAAGGACTTTATACTGGATGAATGTAGCATCTCATTCTTCGAGAACTTAACATGGAGTCATGAGGATGTATTTATGTACCTATCTGCTCTCCAAAGGACCCCTGGAAGGCAAGGGTGAGGTTCACATCTTTATACCCCTTTTCACAGGTGCCAAGCCCTACAGTGAAAGGTAACCTTTTGTGTTTGAATGACAAAATGAAAACCTAAGCCAAATGTATTCCCAGACTCCAGCACTGTCCACTTTGTGAGAAGAGGAACAATGTCTATTGTATTAACCCAGTGATTTTTGCAGTACCCGGAAGTCCATGTACCTGTGTGCAATGAGTTACCTAGGTACCCAGTACCATGAAAGCCCATTCTGCTCCTCAAGTACCAATAGCTTCTCTTGGCTGTGGCCCTTCCTAATCTCATTTCATGGTACTTCTCCATTTGTCTGCAGATCGTTAAACTATGATTTCCCTCACAGGTAGGTATTTTATACACCTTCACATCTCTAGCACCCAGTGCCTACAGTGCAATAACCTGACTTTTTCAGCTCATCATGGGCTTCTCTGTTTGATGAACAAGAGGTTTTATCTCTCTAGGACATAGCCTGTCTGGGGTTCAACGGTGACTGGCAGGGAAGAGCAGGCAGGAGTTGGTGCATGTTGCTGGCCACACAGTACAGCACACTGTAACTCCCCATGGTACTGAGTGGCTGTGGCTATGAGACTGAAATGGGAGGGGGTGAGTGGATCGAGGTGCTGGGGGAGGGGCAAAGCCCTCATTACTCATGGCAGCATTTCCTAGGCTCATTAATTCTAACAGGATGAGCCAGGTTTGATTAATCGGGTTGTTAAGCAGCCATGTCAAGTCGCCAATCAGGTAAAAGACATTACTTCCGGTCGCTGGCAATGAAACCAAGTGACAGCAGTCTGCACCCTTGTTTCTTGAACAGCAGCAAGGAGAAAAGGCATGGAAGAGCTACTGGCTGAAAGCAGCTCTTTACAGGATCCGGGCTCTCCTCCTCGGCTCTGGATGGAGACCATTAGCTCTCACTAGAGCCTTTTGAGAGTCACATAGCTACCTACAGAGGTAGTGCGCTTGGCCAGGCCTGGTCTGAGTGTCCACAGGCCAGAGCTGAGGTGCTTCTCCTAAAGCCATTTGTTAATTCCCCAGCATCCACACTGGATAACCCAAAAGGCAGACTGAGGACTCAATACTAGCACTACAAATATTAGTAAACAGGGTATTAAAACTACTCTAAAAATGTATATCTGGTGAAAAAAAATACTAGATTTTTAAAAAATCCACAAAGAAGCTCTTTCAAACTTAGCGTTAGTACATGTCCTGTACCGACTGCCTGGGATATGTTTTTATGCACCTCAGGAGGAGGGCCACGGTCCTTTTACTGGTTAGAGTAAAATGCTAACTTAGCCTGGGTCCTTCACCATCTTCTTGTTATACCCACGTGTCTTCAAGAACAATAGAATAGAAATAACTGGCAGCAAAAAAAAAAAAAAAAAAAAAGGATCATGTTAAATTTAATGAAGATATTCTTCACAGTAAACTCCTTACAAGCTAAAAATGAGGAAGTTTTCGGGGAGAGGGGAGCTGGAGCTGGATCTCCGCTTTGTTGGTAAAGTGCTTGGTGCACGAGTGTGAAGAGCTGAAGCTTAGCCCTCAGCATTCACACAGAAGCTTGGACATAGTGGTGCTTGAATCCCAGAGCTAGGGAGGAAGGGACAGGAAAGTCCTTGGGGCTCACTGGTTAGCTAGCCTCGATTAAAAATGGCACTCTCCAATTGGTCTCAAAAGATAAGGTGAATGGCTGCTGAGACTGACCTTTGGCCTCTGTATACGTGTGTACACACATACACATACAGTTCCTCCACAGACACACACACACACACACACACACACACACACACGATCAAATGCTTGTATGCACATATCCATACATACGCAAGTTTACATGGTGTAATATGGAAACTGAGATGGACACCCTTCCCCTAGCTTCCCAGTATTAACATCCCCTAATAGAAGAGAAGATGTGATGTAGAGCCCCGTGTCACATAGCCAGCCAGTGACATGAGGAAAAGGAGAAGCCAGGGCTTTCTGACCGGTATCAGTGGCTGAGCCTCACTGCATAGATGCCTGTGCTGTGCATCTCTTCCTGCCTCCTTCCCTGGGGGAGGGAGGGATATTTCTAGCCCACCTCAGGCCCCGCAGCCAAATCTCCCATGACTGCCAGCTGCAGCCCTGTCTCCTCTCCCTGCTTCATTACACACAGTCTGGTACTACATCATTTTCATACCCTCTGAGATTTACGCTGCTTACTGATACCCCATTAACTAGGCAAAACCAGTGATGCCCAGGAAAAGTGTGGACTAAACTACACAGGCCCAGGGCCCTGAGGCCCACCCTTAGGGGCAGGTTATAACAAACTAATCTGCAGAGTGCAGCAAATGCCAGAAGATCCAAGGGGGAGGGGTGTCACTGAATGCCAAGGGACCAGAGACTTCTTCAGTGACCTCAGGGCTTTGGGACAAGGAAGAAACAGGGAACTCCTCTAATTCTCTGGCTTTCAAGGGAGGGAGTCTGTGAGAGTAGCTAAGAGCACACATTTTGGAAATCAAGCACTTTGGTTTTGAATGTCTCTTTAGCCCTTACTAGCTAAGCAAATGTAGGCAAGCCCCTAACCTCTGGGCTGCTGTTTCTTTACCTTCCACGAGCAGTTAACTCTTATCTCCTTAAAAGGAAGATCAAATTCGATGAAGCATACAAAGTGCTTGACAGTCCCCGGCACCAGTAAGCCCTCTTGACAAATTACAGTTTTAACACATATTTCTTTAAGCCTTCATTTTTTTTTTTATTACAATTCCCTTTTCCTACTGTCATGCTAAGATAAGTCAAATAGGGAATAAAGAAGCGAGAGGCTTAAGAAATAGTTAACTGGGTCACAGAGAGGGGTTAGGATTAAAGGACATCCTACGAGAGAGTCTGTTGTTCTGGGGCAGTACACGGTATTCTAGATTCCCAGTCCAGAAATGTCCTTGTGTTACTCTGGGACACTGGGAGTGTTTGAGGAAACCTTTACTTTAGAGATGCTAGATAAGAGAAGAACACAAGTCTCTTGGGTTGAGATCGTGCTACAGGCAGGAATCGGGACAAGGTAATTTTCTAGCTGTGGCTGTGACTAACCCGGTGGGAGGGACCAAGAAGAGGATGAAGAGTCTTCTTCCAATGAGGCAGTTGGTAGCCACAGTTATCTCTCCATTCACAGATATTTTTTTTTTTTTTTGGTTTGTTTATTTTTTAGCTTGTTTCTTTTTTTTTTTTTTCTTTTTCTTTTTTTGCCTTTTTCAGTCTGAAGATCTGGCTTCAAGAGTCCTTAGGTTACCCAGTTGCTATGGTAATGCCAGGTAAGTCCAAGATTGCTTCCTCCCTCCCCTCCCACCCCCCACTTACTCATAACCAGGCATCTCTGCCACGGAGCAGGAAGAAATACATTCAGCATCATGTGGCAAAGACAGCCCCATGCTGGGCCGGAGTTTGCTGTTCTGGGAGAGCAAAACAAGGATACAATAAAACAGCAGCCTTAGGGCACAGTTTATAGTTATTTTCCTTGACT
Source organism: Montemys delectorum (assembly GCA_019843815.1). NCBI lineage: Eukaryota > Metazoa > Chordata > Mammalia > Rodentia > Muridae > Montemys > Montemys delectorum. The sequence continues at coordinate 36,362 of JADRCD010183478.1, forward strand.
GAGACTCATGATGATCAAGAGCCTGGCTCTCATCCTAGACACTGTTGGCTTTATTCAGGCTCTGACAGCCTGTGTGACCTTGATCAACTTGTTAACCGCTTGAAGCCGTGTTCAGTCACCCCTTTGTCCATTCAATATCTACTTACTATGTTCTCTCTTCTAGATGGTAGGCATAAAGTTCTCTGGTAGATAAAGACAATAAATTAGGTAAACAAGTAAATTATGTCTATCTAAGGGAAGCCATCATGTGTTATGGAGACAATAAGCATAGAATGGGAAAGGGACTGTGGATGAGGACATGTGGACTGAGGTCCTAAACAGGACTGTGATGGTTAATCTTCATTGTCACGTTGACTACATTTAGAATCACCATGGGAACACACCTCTCAGTGTATTTGTGAAGTTGTTTCCAGAAATGCTTAACTTGAGGGAAGACCTATTCTGAGTGTAGGTGGCAGCATCCCACAGCTCAGGACCCAGAGTGATGGAGAGAGAAGCTTGGGGACAAGCATTGCATTTATCTCTCTCTCTGCTTACTGCCATCGGCTGTAGGGTGACCAGACGCTTTGTGGTCTCATGGCCCTGTCATTCCTGCCATGACAAACTGTATTTCCTGGAACTCTATGGTGGCTCATCTTGGTCGTCAACTTGACTGGATCTAGAATCAAGTGACACTCTCATATTTTTGTCACAGCAACCAGGAAACTAACTATATTCCATAGCCAATGGCAATGGGAGCCCTTTGAAGAGGGGTATTTGAATTAAGATGTGAGTAAACCATGCAGATATATGGGACCAAGAAATCTGGGCAGGACAATTAAGTGCAAAGGCTCTGAGGCAGAAAAATGACTGACATATTTCAGGAAAACCAAAGACATTGGTATATTAAGATTGAGTACTGAGAGGAAGGGAAATAGAAGATGTCAAAGTTGGGATCAAAGTTGAGGAAACAGATAAGGAAAGGCTTGTGGACCATCTAAGGGCCTGGTGTTTATGGATGAGATGAATAGCTTTGAATGTTTTGAAAGAGGGAGAGAGAGAGAGAGAGAGAGAGAGAGAGAGAGAGAGAGAGAGAGAG
>JADRCD010183479.1:2985-51570 GCA_019843815.1 Montemys delectorum
CTCTCTCTCTCTCTCTCTCTCTCTCTCTCTCTCTCTCTCTCTCTCTCACACACACACACACACACACACACACACACACACATACACACACCACAGCTACTGCCACTTCTCTCACTCTAAGCCAAACTAAATTTCCCTTTCCCTCATCACTAAGGTTCTACGGTCTTGCTAGGATACAGGTGAGGTAGACCCTGACTATCTTCATAAAGATTTAATCTGTCAAGAGGTATGCATACGTGGAAGGAGGCTCCTCGGTTACCAAATTGTGCTTCCAGCCCTTACAGGTCTTTACAATCTAACTTAGAGTAAGAGACCAGTAGACAACCCAGGAGGCTGTGAATTAATATTAGCAGTTAGGGCAAGTCATTATACTAAGCCCTTTCAGGACCCCAGCTCCATCTTTCCATCTCGCCGTCTCAAACTCTCATCTTTAAAGAGTTTGATAGGCATGAATACAATAATGATTGGCCCCAGTGTTTCTGCTGTGTAGGGAACCATGTAAACTCGTTAAAAAGCTGACTGGTAAGTGCTTACCATGTACCTGAAACACAGAGACTGCCATCTTCAGAGACTCTGCATTCCTGCATAGATTCAAAATGCTCTAGAGCAACACAGTTTAGACTTCTGCAGCTCTTAGTACAAAGATGAATGCAGGTGTGACTCTCCTCGTTGAGTAAATGAGAACGCCCTAGAGTAAGGTCTGCAGTGTCTGAGTTTGTCTCTGAGTTACTGCTCTTCAGTGTTATGATAGTCCTACAGGCCCATGAGTTCATTCATGACAGGATTAACTAGGGTAAGTTCACTTCAGAAAGCTGCTTCGTCAAGGGCCTTCTCATAGGACACTACACACTGGAGAATGGAGTGACATGTCGTGTCACCACAAATCAGAATCTCCTGTTGGACTTTGTTAGTGGAGAGGAAGTGGTGGTGCTTAGGAACTCTCAGAATGAAAGCACAAAGGAATACAAGAACAGCTACTGCTCAGAGTCTTGACAGTTTCATACCTGTGTGTATGCAAGTGTGTGTGTGTGTGTGTGTGTGTGTGTGTGTGTGTATGTGTGTGTGTGTGATGCATACCAATTACATTCATCTTCTATCCTCTACCAACCTACCCCACCCTTCTTCCTTATAAGTCTCATTCCCACTTTCATGTCATTTTGGTTTGTGTCCCCCTAATCTTAACCAGGACCATACATGAGCATGGCCATGAAGCTATTAACAAGAGCATGATCCTAGGATGATAACTGTAGCTCTGTCTAAGCTTTGTGTTCCTGGGTCCTGGAGACTTTTTTCTATGAAAACTAATGTGTTCACATTTTCCATTAGGTAACTACATCCTCTACAAACAGCTTATGTCTGTGTGTGGCCAGCTTTGGCTGAGTGGGACCTCCTGGGTAGGGCGTACTCTCTCCAGCCATCCCAAGAGAAGGATTAACAAGAGCTGCAAAATGAAAGTTGGAGGCACACAGAAATTCCAGTACCCCTCCCATGACAGCAACTCGGCCTACATGCAGGGTGTATAAGCTCTGCTAGAGATCAACTTTCAGCAAGGGAACTGCCCCACTGTGGTCCAGAGAACTTCCCACCCCACCCTCTGATTCCAGCTCCATGATTGATTCAAAAATAATGCTATGAAACATCAGCTTCCAAGAAGCTCTATTAGGATAATGAATATTTCATTGGCCCTTCAGTGTGGTACCTTATAAAAAAGCAAACATGCTTGGCCTCCAAAAGTAGAACCAATAAATTTTACATAAGAATTGGCTAGCTATTTATCTCCATGTCTATTTATTTCCCCTCTCTGATGAGCAGAATAATAAGGGACCCAGAGCCAGAGTGTCCACTTCTCAATACCTGGCACTTATGAATAAGTTATCATACCAAAAAAAAAATCCAAGATCTTACAGATGTGGTTACAAGGATTGAGATGAAGAGATTCTACTGGATTACCAGAGAAGATTGTAATCACAAAAGGGAGGCAAAGGAGTCAAAAGTCAGGGAAAATGGAGAAGTGACTATGTTTTAACTGAGGTTAAAACAACAAATTATCTAAGACAATACAATGGAAGAAGGGACCATGAGCCAAGGAGCAGACAGTCTCAAGTGACCAGAAAAAGAAATAAAGCAGATTTCCCAAGAAGTCTCTTGAAAGAATTCAGCAACACTGACTTCTTAATTTTAGACCTCTGACTTCCAGAACTCTCAGGGAATATAACTGTATTAGTTTAAGCCAATACATGTGTGGTGATTTGTTACAGCAGCATAAGGAAGCTAACACACTGTCCTTTGCTCAACCCAATGGAGCTGACACCAACAAGCTGTTTGGCAGGCCTTCCTGCCACAACCTCTCACTCTGCACAGCAATAGGGAGCACTGAAAAGACACTTGAACTCAATGAGAAGAGAGAAACCTGGGTGTTACTGGCCCCTTCCCTGCTTGGACAATGTTCTCATCAGTGATTTCCCTTCATGGTCACAGTTCCTAACCTACCCACCCATGAACACAAGCTTATAAACCATCTCTGCCTCCCTCTACTTCTCCAGCCTGGCATTGCCTTCTTGTATCTGTTTGTGTAACTCTTATCCTCGGCTAGTTCTAAACCAAGCATATTAAAACCATCTTCTTAATGTGCCTGAGACAGATAGGTATGGTGGCTCACACCTGTAATCCCAGCACTTAGGCATTCATTGAGTCAGGCATTTCCTAGGAGTTCAAGGCCAGCCTGGGTAATATCACTAACTACCAGATCAGCCAGGGCTACAAAGAAACATCCTATCTGAAGAGACCAAAATAAAAAATGAGTTAAAAAGAAAGGAAGGAAAGAAGGAAGGAAGAAAGGAAAGCAGGAAGGAAGAAAGGAAGGAAGACCTGACTTAAATTGTTTTCTTGGTTTGGCCTGAAAGGACCAGCCAAATTTCTGACACTAGCTTACCTGCATTTCCAGCTCTAGGATTACTGAGATGGGGCTGTGTTTAGCATCCTCTCCCATCCATTTCACTCTCTCAGGAAAGTAATATTAATGACTTTCCAGGGGATCAAGGGTCTTGTCTTAACTTTCATGCATAATGAATTGGACAACTTCATGAGGGTGGCTGAGCTGCAATTTTATTAGTTTATGCAAAACAATATCTTTCAGGTGTGAGTCAGTCAGACTTCTGGTGACCTAATGACAAAAAAAAAAAAAAAAAAAGGAGTGACAATTCTAAGAAAAGATGTCACCTTGGGTGCAAACTCTGCAGCCAGTCCTACAGTACCCAGAGGAGGCTCCACTCCCAGGTACTCTAGCATGCCCAGGATCTTATGATCAGAGGTGAGTAGAACATAGCATCTGTTCCAACACCACTGGGAGTAACTGGGACCAGCAGGATCCAGAGACACAGGAACCCCACCTGACCAATGGCTCAGGTTTCTTCCAGTCTGCTCCACTTTACCTTGGGTACAAACTCTGCAGCCAGTCCCACATCACCCAAAAGAGGCTCAAATCCCAGGCACTCTAAAATAGGCAGGATCCCAAGAGCACTCTAAAACATCCCAGGATCCCAAGAGCTTGATCTCAACAGGATCTCTGGCTCCCAGAGACAGCTTGACTCCCAGGAACGATGACACAACCAGATTCTCAGGATCACAATATCACAGAAACACAGGATCACAGACACAGCAGGACTTTGGGGAGTTCTAACACAACCAGGATCACAGGAAGGATGCGCTTCAGTCAGATATAGCCAGGGCAGGTAGCACTAAAGATAATCAGATAGCAGGAGGCAAGCATAAGAACATAACCAACACAAACCAAGATTCCTTGGCATCATCAGAACACAATTCTTCCACCATAGCAAGTCCTAGATTCACCATCACACCAGAAAAGCAAGGCTCAGATCTCAAATCACTTCTCATTGTGATGATAGAAGCTTTTAAGAAGGACATAAATAACTCCCTCAAAGAAATACAGGAGAATACAGGTAAGCAGCTAGAAGCCCTTAAAGAGGAAACCCAAAAACCCATTAAAGAACTACAGGAAAGCACAATCAAACAGGTGAAGAAAATGAAAGAAACCATCCAGGATCTAAAAATGGAAATAGAAACAATAAAGAAATCACAAAGGGAATCAACCCTGGAGTTAGAAAACCTAGGAAAGAGATCAGGAGTCATAGGTGCAAGCATCACCAAGAGAATACAAGCGATAGAAGAGAGAATCTCAGGGGCAGAAGACACCATAGAAAACATTGACACAACAGTCAAAGAAAATGCAAAAGACAAAAAGCTCCTAACCCCAAAGATCCAGGAAATCCAGGACACAATGAGAAAACCAAATCTAAGGACAATAGATCTAGAAGAGAGTAAAGATTCCCAACTTAAAGGGCCCATAGATATCATCAACAAAATTATAGAAGAAAACTTTCCTAACCTAAAGAAAGAGATGCCCATGAACATACAAGAAGCTTACAGAACTCCAAATAGACTGGAACAGAAAAGAAATTCCTCCTGTCACATAATAATAAAAACACCAAATGCATTAAACAAAGAAAGAATTTTAAAAGTAGTAAGGGAAAAAGGTCAAGTAACATATAAAGGCAGGCCTATCAGAATTACTCCAGACTTCTCACCAGAGACTATGAAAGCTAGAAGATCCTGGGCAGATGTCATACAGACCCTACAAGAACACAAATGCCAGCCCAGGCTACTATACCCAGCAAAACTCTCAATTACCATAGATGAAGAAAACAAGATATTCCATGACAAAACCAAATTTACACAGTATCTTTCCACAAATCCAGCTCTACAAAGGATAATAGATGGAAAGCACCAACATAAGGAGCAAAACTACACCCTAGAAGAAGCAAGAAAGTAATCTTTCAACAAATCCAAAAGAAGATAAACATAATTCCACCTCTAACACCAAAATAACAGGAAGTAACAATTACTTTTCCTTTTAATATCTCTTAACATCAATGAACTCAATTCCCCCAAAAAAGACATAGACTAACAGACTGGATACATAAACAGGACCCAACATTTTGCTGCATACAAGAAATGCACCTCAGTAACAAAGACAGATACTACCTCAGGGTAAAAGGCTGGAAAACAATTTTCCAAGCAAATGGTCACAAGAAGCAAGCTGGAGAAGCCATTCTAAAATCAAATAAAATTGACTTTCAACCAAAAGGTAACAAAAGGAATGGATAAGGAAGGACACTTCATACAGGTCAAGGAAAAATCGTACCAAGATGAACTCTCAATACTGAACATGTATGCTCCAAATGAAAGGGCACCCACAATCATAAAAGAAACTTTACTAAAGCTCAAAGCACATATCATACCCCACACAATAATAGTGGAAGACTTCAACACCCCACTGTCAGCAATGGACAGATCATAGAGACAGAAACTAAACAGAGACACAGTGAAACTAGCACAAGTTATGAACCAAATGGATCTAACAGATATTTATAGAACATTTCATCTTAAATCTAAAGAATATACCTTCTTCTCAGCACCTCACAGTACCTTCTCCAAAATTGACCATATAATTGGTCACAAAACAGGCCTCAACAGATACAAGAAGATTGAAATAATTCCATGCACCCTATCAGATCACCATGGATTAAGGCTGGTCTTAAATTCCAACAAAAACAATGGAAAACACACATACACATGGAAGCTGAACAACACGCTACTCAATGATAACTAGGACAAGGAAGAAATAAAGAAAGAAATTAAAGACTTTTTAGAATTTAATTAAAATGAAGACACATCATACCAAAACCTATGGGGCACAATGAAAACAGTGGTAAGAGGAAATCTCATAGCTCTAAGTGCCTCCAAAAAGAAACTGAAGAGAGCTTACACTAGCAGATTGACAGAACACCTGAACGCTATAGAACAAAAAGAAGCAAATACACTCAAGAGGAGTAGAGGGCAGGAAAGAATTAAACTCAGGGCTGAAATCAACCAAATACAAACAAAAAGAACTACACAAAGAATCAACAAAACCAGGAGCTGGTTCTTGGAGAAAATCAGGAAGATAGATGAACCCTTAGCCAGAGTAACCAGAGGGCACAGAGACAGTATCCAAATTAATAAAATCAGAAATGAAAAAAGAGACATAACAACAGAAAAGGTGGAAATCAAAAAAAATCATCAGATCCTACTACAAAAGTTTATATTCAACTAAATTGGAAAAACTAGACAAAATGGACAATTTTCTAGATACATACCAGGTACCAAAGTTAAAACAGGATCAGATAAACCACATGAAGAGTCCTATAAAGCCTAAAGAAATAGAAGCAGTCATTAATAGTCTCCCAACCAAAAAAAGCCCAGGATCAGATAGGTTTAGTGGAGAATTCTATCAGACCTTCAAAGAAGACCTAATACCAATACTCATCAAACTATTCCACAAAATAGAAACAGAAGGGACACTACCCAATTCATTCTATGAAGCCACAATTATGCTTATACCTAAACCACACAAGACCAAATAAAGAAAGAGAACTTCATACCTATTTCCCTTATGAACATTGATACAAAAATACTCAATAAAATTCTTGCCAACTGAAGCCAAAAACACAACAAAACAATCATGCACCACAATCAAGTAGGCTTCATCCCAGAGATGCAGGGATGTTTCAATATATTGAAATTCATCAACATAATCCACTACATAAACAAACTCAAAGACAATGATCATTTCATTATATGCTGAAAAAGCATTTGATAAAATTCAGCATCCCTTCATGTTAAGTCTTGGAAAGATCAGGAGTTCAAGGCCCATACCTAAACATAGTAAAAGCAATATAGAGCAAACAGGTCCCAACATCAAATTAAATGGAGTGAAACTTGAAGCAATACCACTAAAATCAGGTATTAGAGAAGGCTGCCCACTCTCTCACTATCTATTCAATATAGTACTTGAAGTCCTAGCCACAGCAATCAGAAAACAAAAGGAGGTCAAGGGATACAAATTGCAAAGGAAGAAGTCAAAACATCATTATTTGCAGATGATATGATCGTATACTTAAATGACCCCAAAAATTCCACTAGAGAACTCCTAAAGCTGATAAACAATTTCTGTAAAGTAGCTGGATACAAAATTAACTCAAATCTAGTAGCCTTCCTATACTCAAAGGAAAAAAAGGCTGAGAAAGAAATTAGGGAAACAATATCCTTAACAATAGTCATAAATAGTATTATACACCTTGATGTGACTCTAACAAGTAAGTGAAAGATCTGTATGACAAGAACTTCAAGTCTCTAAAGAAAAAAATTGAAGAAGACTTCAGAAGATAGAAAGACCTCCCATGCTCATGGATTGGTAGGATTAATATACTAAAAATGGCCATCTTGCTGAAAATAATCTATAGAATCAATGCAATCCCCATCAAAATCCCAGCTCAATTCTTCACAGAGTTAGAAAGAGCAATTTGCAAATTCATCTGTAATAACAAAAAATCTAGGATAGAGAAAACTACTCTGAACTACAAAAGAACTTCTGGGGGAATCACCATCCCTGATCTAAAGATATATTACAGAGCAATAGTGATAAAAACTGCATGGTCTTGGTCCAGAGACAGGCAGAAAGATCAATGGAATAGAATTGAAGACCCAGAAATGAACCTACACAACTATGGTCACTTGATCTTTGACAAAGGAGCTAAAACCATCTAGTGGAAAAAAGACAGCATTTTCAACAAGTGGTGCTGGCTCAACTGAAGAGTAGCATGTAAAAGAGTGCAAATAGATCCATTCTTATCTCCTTGTACAAGGCTCAAGTCCAAGTGGATCTAAGACCTCCACATAAAACCAGATACACTGAAACTAATAGAAGGGAACATGGGGAAGAGTCTCAAGCACATGGGCACAGAGGAAAATTTCCTGAACAGAACACCAATAGCTTATGCTCTAAGATCAAGAACTGACAAATGGGACCTCATAAAATTACAAAGCTTCTGTAAAGCAAAGGACACAGTCAATAGGACAAAAAGGCAACCAACAGATTGAGAAAAGATCTTTATCAATCCTACATCCAATAGATGGCTAGTATCCAACATATACAAAGAACTCAAGAAGTTAGACTCCAAAGAATCAAATAACCCTATTAAAAATGGGGTACAGAGCTAAACAAAAAATTCTCAACTGAGGAATACCAAATGGCTGAGAAGCACCTAAAGAAATGTTCAAAATCCTTAGTAATCAGGGAAATACAAATCAAAACAACTCTGAGATTCCACCTCATACCAGTTAGAATGGCTAAGATCAGGTGCCAGCAGATGCTGGTGAGGATGTAGAGAAAGAGGAACAGTCCTTCATTGCTGGTGGGATTTCAAGCTGGTACAACCACTCTGGAAATTGGTTTGGCAGTTTCTCAGAAAATTGGACATAATACTACCTGAGGACCTAGTTATACCACTCCTGGGCATATACCCAGAAGACGCTCCAACATGTAATAAGGACACATGCTCCACTATGTTCATAGCAGCCTTATTTATAATAGCCAAAAGCTGGAAAGAACCCAGATGTTCCTCAATAGAGGAATGGATATAGAAAACGTGGTACATCTAAACAATGGAGTACTATTCAGCTATTAAAAACAATGAATTTATGAAATTCATAGGCAAATGGATGGAACTAGAAAATATCATCCTGAGTGAGGTAACCCAATCACAAAAGAACACACATGGTATGTACTCACTGATAAGTGGATATTAGCCCAGAAGATCAGAATACCCAAGATACAATTTGCAAACCACATGAAACTCACTAAGAAGGAAGAACAAAGTGTGGATACTTTGGTCCTTCTTAAAAGTGGGAACAAATACCTATGGAAGGAGTTATAGAGACAAAGTGTGGAGCAGAGACTGAAGGAATGACCATCCAGAGACTGCCCCACCTGGGGATCCATCCCATATACAGTCACCAAACCCAAAGAGTAATGTGGATGCTAACAAATGCTTGCTGACAGAAGCCTTGTTTTAGCTGTCTCCTGAGAGGCCCTACCAGTGCCTGGCAAATACAGAGGTGGAGGCTTATAGCCAACCATTGGACTGAGCACATGCTCCCCAATGGAGGAGCTAGAGAAAGGACCCAATGAGCTAAAAGGGTTTGCAGTCCCATAGGAGGAACAACAATATAAACTAACCAGTACCCCCAGTGCTCCCAAGGACTAACCACCAACCAAAGAGTACACATGGTGGGACCCATGGCTCTAGCTGCATATGTAGCAGAGGACGGCCTTGTCAGTCATCAGTGGGAGGAAAGGCCCTTGGTCCTGTGAAGGCTCTATGCCCCTGTGTAGGGGAATGCCAGGGCCAGGAAGTGGGAGTGGGTAGGTTGGTGAGCAGAGGGAAGTTGGAGGGGATAGAGGATTTTCAGAGGGGAAATGAGGAAAGTGGATAACATTTGAAATGTAAATAAAGAAAATATGTAATTAAAAGATGGAAAACTTTCCTTCTGAAGATGATCAAATTAATATTTAATTTCAGATGTTGCTGAGTAGGAACATCCTTTGGGTCAAACTATACATTCTCAAGCTTTATCTTTTTCTACATTCCAGGGAATGGCAGTCTTTGGTTGTCTTTGGACAAATAGCACTGGCCCCTATAAATAAAATTTGAACATCCAAACCTATCTTGATGTTATCAGTTTTCTAGGGATGCCATTGAAATAGGCTTCCAGATTCCATGATGGGAGTGCCATTCAGGATGAAAAACTCAACATGTAGACAGTACCGTCTGCCAAAAAGAAAAGAAAGACCTAATCCATCAAAGTCCATAGTTAGGGGAAAGTCCCTAGATGTACTAATCTTGCTTTTTAGCTTCTGCAGATCTGCTTCTGGCTAACTGTTCTTGTTAACTGAAGTGTGTTGCCCCAGGACATGATTTTTGTGCTTAATAGCTCACTCACCCTGAGAAAGGTTTGGAGCTATGCTGAGATCCTGAACACCCAGGAGAGTTGCCAGGTATCTAATGAAGACTTTCTATTGGCTTACACCCATGCCTGAGCAGTCTTCTCCAGTGAATACCCCACAACAACATGATAATACCACAGCTGCACAGCCCAGGTGGCAGAGATTTATTCCAGAAACTAGAAACCCAAAGTCAAAGTCTCTAAGGTTGGCTCCCTCTGATGCTGCAGGGAGGCTTGGTCCCCTGCTTCTTCTTTGTCTTGTTGAGCAATCCTGCTGACTGCTTGGCTTAGAGAAGTGTCACTCCAACGTATCCACCTTGATCATTCCATGGAGTCTCTGTGCACTTCTCACATGCCCCTCTTTATAAGAGTGGGCATTCTAGATTGGAGCCAATCTTAATGACCTCTTTTAACTTGATGACCTCCATAATGACCTTATGTCTCACACTAGGTCACATTCTAACACACTGGAGCTTAGATTTCAGCATGTGAGTTGGGACGGAAGAGAAAACATAATTCAATCCCTAGTCCCTATTCTCCAAGAAAGGTATTGATGGGCACATTTTTAATTCTGGCAGAATGAGTTTATGTTTCTTTCACTTTCCATGCATTCCATTTCTCTCCTACTAATGCCAGAAACAAAAGTGATTTGACAAGTGTCCATCAGACTTCTCTGTTGCTCTAACAAATGTCTGATACCTGATTTATTTTGGCCCGTAATTTCAGATGTTTCAGTCCATAGTCAGTAAGCTTGAGGCAGATCATTAAGGCTGAAAGAGATGTAGTGTGGCAAATTCCTTTCCTTTCACTCAGGCCCAAATCTGAATAGAAAGGCAATTTATTTTGATTATTTATCAATAGATTTCTCCCTTTTTATTCCTTCTTTAATTTTATTCACTCTCTCCAGACTTACTGCAGGAAAATTGATTTTGTAATATTAATATAAAAAAGAAATTTTTTATTACTGTTATTAACAACTTCAGTAATAACACACAGGGTAAAGCAATGTGGCCATAGGTACAGTCAATGTGAAGCCAGAGATGTGTCATGTGTCCTAGGTGATGACTCATTATAGAGCCCACTCAAAAAACATCTCTCATTATTCCTCTATGAGAAATACAAACACAAAAGCATGCAAAGGATCCCTACCAAGGACACTCAGAGATAACTGAAAGCTGGGTTTCTTACTTTCAGAAGAAACTGATCACATCTCAAACCAGCAAGCAAATAGCAAGTGTTGGCTTCATTCCATAAAGAAATTATGTATGCTTTTCTTTAACCTTTACAAATTCATGCTCAACTGAAGATGTACAGTTTATATAATGCATTAAAGAATATGTGTAGTACTTGAATAAATGGGCTCTGATTAAACTAATCCAGGCCAATTTTCTGGAATTGTAAGATACAAGAAGCAGAACTGAGGAGAATAACATCATTTTAGAACAAAGTGCAGAGGGTCAGGATATTATTTCTCCATATGCACATGTTTAGCTGGTCACTCAAATATCAAATATATAGCTACATGACTCACCAATTAGACTTCCTTACCCAGCTTTATTAAATGGGAAGTTTGACCTGTCTTTCATAGTCTCTTCCAGTCACCAGCCAGAGAAACCAATATCTACATCCATCACTCCTCAACATGCTTTACTGTTTCTACACTAGAGTCATCACTTATTGATACATCTATCACACTAAAGCACAGCAAGTGTTTGCCATGCATGATAATAATCGTCAGCAAAGTTCAAAGAAACAAATACTCCCCTTGAGAAGCTTCAAACTTTTACTAACCACACAATGAAAGTCATTTCCCTCAACTAGGAAAGGAAAAACTTTGGTACTGTCTCAGGGGGGAGGTAAAAAGCAAAGCCCAGGCCTCTTGGCAGTCTATTCCTTGTGTCTTTGTGGCACATTTAGTCACCCTAAAGGATCAAATATTTCAAAGTTTGGCGAAGAAGTCTTTCCTTCTTTTTCTAATTTCCCACAGATTTTATAAACTTTGGCTTTTGAACATACAAATGCATACAAGGCTAAAATTAATAGACAGGAGCAACTTTATATCCCAGCCATCGCCTAAACTGCAGTTAAAGTCATTGAGCCAAGATGAAAATTATAAGGCAGAACAAAGGATATTTGAGTTCCATAAGTCTGGAGGAAAACTGGTATTAATAGCTGCAGTCTACAGCTTCATGGGAACCAAGTGGAAGCAGAGGCATGTCATTTCCATGGCTTCCCCTGTGCCTCACTGTCTCAGCTTGCCCATCCATCTACTCCTTGCTGCTCATGGCAGCATATTGTCCTTTCAAGAACTTTATCTCATGCTCACCTTGAAACTTAACAATGTGTTCGAGTCTGAGACATTTCTTTATATTGAAAAATCAAGCTATTGGCCACTGTGATCATCAATGTAATAGAATAAAGCTGAAGGAAACATTCCAGCCAGACTGCCCAGGTCTGGTCTCAGAGTCACCACACTGACTATAAGCTTTGTCTGATGAAATTGCCTTTGTTATAAGCAGATGAAACAATATTCTCAAATGTTGTATGATTCTGTTTCTTTAAAACACAACCTATCTGAAGCATAGAAAATAATCAGTTGAATAATTAATGAGATAAGTTTAAAGGTTTTGGTGGCATAATTACTATAACCAAGATAGCGTGATAAATATGGTAAGACTGTGTTTCTCTAATTTTATTACTTTATTTAAATTCTTTAATTTTTCAAGAATTCTATACATGAGTAATGTGTTTACATCATTTTTATGTCTCTCCCTCCAAATATTCCATGCCTCCCTCATTCACCTTCAAATTCATGACCTCTTCTATAATTATTGTTGTACATATGTATGTGGTTTTGTTGCTGTTGTTTTGTGTGCACATGTGCACACACATGTGCTTAGAGCTGTTCTCTAGGGTTTCAATAACCTATAAGGAGCCTCATCTCTAGAGAGAACTGTTTCTCCCTCTCTCAACAGTCATTGATTGTCCCTGGATCTGAGAATCTTGTTGAAATGTGACTGACTTTATGAACGCATCCAAGATTGTGTGTGTGTGTGTGTGTGTGTGTGTGTGTGTGTGTGTATGAGCCTCTCTCTCTCTCTCTCTCTCTCTCTCTCTCTCTCTGTGTGTGTGTGTGTGTGTGTGTGTGTGTGCGTGTGTGTGTGTGTAACAGGGTCTGCAAACGAATCTTATTATAAGATCGTGGTTTTAAGTAAGAAAAGTAGAAAGCAAGCTTCATAGATGAGAGGAAAGCAGACAGATATAAAAAAGATCTACAAAGACAGGTAGTAACTGACACAAAGAAAGGCATTCCAAATGAAAATGAGAATGACTGAAAATAAATAACTAAAAATTGTAGACCAATAGATGCCAATAAAAGCAGTTCTGTTCATCTGGAGAATAAGATTCATGAAGAAGACTTCAGTTACCACACTGAACCTTAATTTGAGAAGAAAAGAAATATGAAACCTTGAAAGGTATAGGCCATTCCTGAGCAGACGTGGGCTGGGATGCAAACCTCATGGCACCACAGCTATACAGAGATTGAAACTTGGCCAAGACTAAGCTTGCTGGAGCTCTAGGCTGGAGACCCAAGGCTGAGAGTGATCATTAAGGCATGAGTAGCTCCAGAGGGATCTTTGCTTTGCCTCCAGTTTGCCAAGGGCAGAACATTCATTTAAGGTGTCCTTATGGTTAGTCACTTTATAGTGTGTTTTCAGTCATTTCAAACAAAATCATCTAGGAACAGCAACACACAATGAAATGATAGGAGGACTAGTTGCAAATCACAAGTACAATTAGTTCACATCCAGGAATTCAGACTTGTTGCTTGCTCAACCCTATTTTCTCTAAGAAGCATCTCCAGTTCCTTGGTAGCATACTACCAAGTTCAAAGCAGGACAGTAAACAAGCTTATCTTCAGAGGATCGGGCATTTTAACTCAAGGATGCTCACTCTTTCCTTTGGGATGTTGTATTGATACAGTAAAATGGATTATGCTCTCTGAAGAAAGGAATCACCAGTGTGGAAGTAAATGACAGATAGATGCTTGCATGCATGCATGCATGGATGGATGGATGGATGGATGATTCTTATCCATCACTCCAGGATTAGTAGAGAGCTAGTTCTACTAATAAGTTCTTCCCACTTTGCTCTGTGTGAAATCTGTGTGTTCCAGGATCCTGCTGGCCCTCCTAGCATTCTTTATTCCTGTGACTTCTGCACAGAATTATTTCCACATAAGAACCTTGGAGTGTCCCAAAGCTCCCAGGAGGAAACTGCCCCTCTCTCCACTCTATGGTCTGCCTCTGCCTGATGCCCTTGCTGCCTAAGTGGTCTTAGGCTCATGTCTTGCAAGGCAAACCTCAGAGCTAGTATTGCTCTGTTCACAAATGACTTTTCCTAGTTCACAGTAAGGCAGGCTTCTCACACATAGGCCTGTGAGCACTCACAGCTTCAAGCTTTTCTCTTTTTCTGAGAGGTGCTAGGCTGCCTTGGATGAGGAAAGTCAACAAGATGTGTATGTGCCTTACAAGTTTGCTCAAGATAACAACAAAGAAACTCTTGTTTCACACTCAAGGCAGCAAGAGAATTATAAAGTAGGTGGGAAGGATGAATGACCACCCGAGACACACACACACACACACACACACACACACACACACACACACACACACCATATAAGAAAGGCAGACAGAGGACAAAGGAACAAAATACTAAATCAGCAATAGTCAAGATGCTGTCTAAAGACTCAAATGCACATAGAATAATTTTTTAATTGTAGCTCACATGCACTTAGACATTTCTTTCTCGGAAACAGCAGGCGCAGCAGCCTCGTGAATCCCACACGCTCCACTGTGTACAGTACTTCTGTCACAGCTGACAAGCATAAATAGGCCTAAAATAGCCCATATTGCTTTTATTCCCTTTATTGCAAGTAAACCCAGCCCACTGCCACCGATGCTCAAGGCATTCTCAGCTCCAGTGCTGACTCACTGAAGACCCCTTCACTTCTGTTTCTTAGTGTGTGCCTGGATAAAAGGGAACAATACCAGCTCACACACTAGATCATAGCTGCATTTATTAAGCACCCACTCTGCAGAAGTGCTTTTGTAGGCAATCTACAGTATTCTTTGGAGGTGGGGCTATAGTTTTTTATTAGTGTTTTAAATTATCACATGATTTTGATGGGTTTTATAATAGTTTTATACATACTCTTTTACTTATCCAGCCACTGAACCCTGAACCCTGAACCCTGTCTCTGCTGCTTCCTCCAGAACCAACCTTCTTTTTTTTGTTTTTTGAGTATTATAAAAGTTGTTTGAAATAAAACAATCAATTTAACAGTGTTATGTAGATGCTTATCTACAGCAATACTGAAAATACATATGTTTTTCTCAGTATAAATTTCAAATAACTCCAAATGTATTAACTGTAAATTTCAAAATAATACATCACTACTAGTATTTTCTTAAATGAACATAAACATGTAAAGTCTTTTTGTTTGTTTGTTTTGTATTTAGTAGAGTTTAAAATCTTGGTTCTTTTTGTGGTACAAGCCCAAAATAAAAACAATTTTTAGACATTGGATTTCATTTTAATAAGGCTGTACTTCAATGACCCTCAGATCACCGAAGGATTTTACCTCCATCGTAGCTAAGCTGAGAGTTGATAGTTCTGTACCAAGGAATGAATTGTAGGCATGATTTTGGGATACAGACTTCCTGCTATGGTCAAAGCTATTTGACTTGAGTGAGTGACTTTATTCTCAGCCCACAGAGAACAGGTTACATTCCTTTAAGAAGTGGTGTATGTATTAAGATGGTCTGTCCATAAAGTCATTCACCAACTGTTTCAATGAACAATGCAGAGCCAACCTTCTAATTTCAGGTCCCATGTAATCCAATTCCCTCTTTTTTTCCTGTCACTTAAGATCTCTTCTGCTTTCCTGGCCTCCTTTCTAGTTTTAACACACACACACACACACACACACACGTAAGCGCACATACATTCACACATAAAAATATATATATATACACACACAGATACACACAGATACACATATACACACACATACACACACAAGTACATGCACACATGCATACTTAAATCTAGGTTCTGTGCATGAGAGAAAACACACAGCATCTGTCTTTCTGAACCTTGCTTCTTTCGCTTTACATGATTTCCAGTTCCATCTGTGTTTATTTTTCTTTGTGGATGAGTAAGACAGCACTGTACATATGTATCACACTTTCTCTACCTGTTCATCTATTGATGGGTGGGTAAGCCGCTTTCATTTCTTAGCCATTATTAACTGTACAGCAATATGGAAGAACATGCCAGTATCCCTAGGGTAAGACTTGAGTACTTAACTCACCTGCACCTTATTCAATCCTCTTGTGCCAACTCACCAGCGTGGTTTTATCACCCCAGCCACTGTACCGATGAGTAAAACCAAAATGCGAATCTAAATCATTCTCTGAGAAACATCATAAATGGTGAAGCAAGGGCTTAAACTGAGATCGATCTAGGTACAAGATGTTATTGCCATGTTTCCCTCTGTGAAGAGATATGATTGAGAGAGGTGTTCCTAGAGGCTAGCCATATGCCGGGGTAAAGGACTCTCACAGTGATAAACAATAGGTATGGAGCCCACATGCACACTGGAGTGCCCGCTCCATTAGAGGATAGCTCTAACCTGCCCTAGGATCTCAATGATAAATGCTGACACCGGTCTCTTCTCCCAACTTTCACAAGGCGGGTGGAACTGTCTCTCGTGATCACCATATATATACATTTTAAACACTTAGGGGCGGTATGGAATGTACAATACAAGACCTGGTCCCTTCCCTTTTCACAGGTTAATCTGGAAAGGAAGCTGACCGTAATGTAAAGCTTGAGGCAAGTATTAACATTCCCCAAAACAAAACAGAAAACTGCTGCCTCAGCACGGCCATTGCTAAGCCAAGGTTACGCTTTACAGTCACTTCCGTTTTAGGAAACGTTGAGACATAGCTCTTAATTACATTTAAGGATGCTTCCACCTGCGCGTGGGACTGTTTGGGCAGCTGCTTTTCCTCCTACTGGATTGCCTTGCCCAGCTTTGATACGAGGGCTGTACCTACTCTGCTTATAACTTGGAATGTCATGTGCATTTGTTCTCTCTGGGAGATGCTCCTCTCTGAAGGAAAACAGGGGAGGAGCAGGTAGGTGAGTGTAATGGAAGGGTTGGAGGGAGGGGAAACTGCAGTTGGGGGAAAAAAACAAAAAAGGCATGTTTTTCTTTTATTTTTAATTTTTTTTTACACTCCACCCTCTGACTGCTCCACACCCCACCCCGTCTCCACGTGGATGCCCTCAACCCCCACCCCACCTGACCTCTAAACTCCCTAGGGCCTCCAGTCTCTTGAGGGCTAGGTGCGTCATCTCTGAATGAACACAGACCCAGAAGTCCTCTACTGTATGTGTGTTGGGGGCCTCCTATCAGCTCGTGTATGCTGTTTTGTGGTCCAGTGTTTGAGAGATCTCAAGGGTCCAGATTAATTGAGACTGCTGGTCCTCTTACAGAATGGTCCATCTCCTCAGCTTCTTTCAGCCTTCCCTAATTCAACAACAGGGGTCAGCTGCTTCTGTCCATTGATTAGGTGCAAATATCTGCATCTGACTCTTTCAGCTGCTTGTTGGGTCTTTCAGAGGGCAACTATGACAGATCCCTCTTTGTGAGCGCTTCATAGCCTCAGTAATAGTGTCAGACCTTGGGACCTCCCGTTGAGCTGGATCCCACTTTGGGCCTGTCACTGGACCTTCTCTTCCTCAGACTCCCCTCCATTTCTATTCCTGTAATTCTTTCAGACTGGAAAAGCATTTTTAAAAGATGTTTTATCTCATAAACTGAATAAAGTCGCATGGCCTTCTCTACAGGCATATATATTTGTTGATTTAGGAAATGGCTCCTGTGTTTTGATTCTCAATATGGAAGAGATTCTCCTTCAAGAGCACTATTGGAAGGTTCCTCTGCAGGAACCCACCTTCATAAACTAACTCAACATTTCAAAGCCCTCTGAGTCTGGAGATAAAATGCTCACAGCAGAGTCTGAGGTTTAGGACTGGAAAGCAAGCGGAACTCTATTTGCTTCTTCACATGTTTGGGTAACAAAAGCCAGCTGATTGGAACCACACAGTGGTTCTTCATCTATAAAAACAAACCACTCCTCTTGACATTCACACATAAGAACTTAGTTTGATCTGGCAGTAGCTAGAAGTTCCATTTCCTAAAAACCTCAGAATGGACCAGAGAGTCCATAAAGGGGATACTGCTGGTTGAGATTAGGGTCAAAAGTGGAGTGCTGGAGTCTTGTTGCTTCCTAAGGCGTCTTTACCAAACCTCGAGAGCTACCAATAGACATGCTTTACCATCTTTCCCAGCTTAGGACTCAGAGGAAGGAAAAAGCACAGCCCAACTGTGTAATTTCTACTTAGAATTAAAACAATTCAAAAAGCTGAGAATGTGACAACATTCTCATGTGTCTTTTGTTTTCTCATCTCTTCTTTTTGGTCATGGTGTATTTCTCTCATGACATTCTAAATGATAGAATATCCTTTCTTTCCTTTGTTCCTTCCTCCTTTCTATATGAGCCATGTACCTAAAAGTTATCTATCAGTTGACACAATAGGAGAAGGATAAAAAAAGGAGGAAGAGGAATCAATTGGATTGAACTCTGCGAAGCAAAATCAAAGACCACAGATGACTCTCACAGGGAGTTTTGATTTCATCTCGAAAGTCTAAAGAGAGATGTGGGTTTGAGTCCCACTCAGAATCCATAGATCAAGGAGAAGCTGGCTTTCTTCAGCCCCTCCTTCCTTGTTGCTGAGCTAATTGAGACCATGCCTCCCTTAGAGAAAGAAGCTAACAGAATGTGAGCTAACCGACCGTGAACTCTCAGTGGTTGTGACTCACTAGAGGTGTAATCCTTACTGATCCATGTTCAGTGTGAAAGGACAAATTCACAGATTCATACATCTGCTCTATCGCACAGAGCAACTTTTCCCCCATCCCCCAGCCTCAGTGGTCACTTCTTCCCTTTGTTATATACCATCTCACAAGCCAGCCTTTGACACCACTTCCTTTGTATTACCTATTTGCTCAGAACCTGAGTTTCTGTTGAGGAAGCATTAATTTCCTGCTGTCTGCTATATATACTGTATTCATGTCTACAATTATCACTCGCCTTCCACACTATGAATTAGAAATGGCTTCCATTAAATCACCTGTGTGTGAATTTCACAGGACATTAAAACCCCACCAGCCAACAACTTCAGCCCACACCAGAGACCATTTTCTCACATTCCTATGTAATTTATGGTCTGTCTCCAGGGAGGTGGCTATTTAATCATCCTGGTAGAGATGACTTTTTTCTTGGTTTCTATAATAATATTCTTTTGCAAGTTAAAAGAAGCCCATTATTTAGGTAAATACATGACTCCCAGTCAGGAACTGCCTCTCCTATTTTCTATATGAACATGTAATTTAAATCTCATACTAAATTATGACCAGAAATCAATTCTAAACCTTCTTCATATCCTAAGATTTTGTGTGTGTGTGTGTGTGTGTGTGTGTGTGTGTGTGTGTGTGTGTGCAGGGATGTGGTGGGAGTTAGGTTGGGTTGAGTTGGTTTGGTTTGGTTTGGTTTGGTTTGGTTTGGTTTGGTTTGGTTTGGTTTGGTTTGAGACAAAGTATTACTATGTATCCCTGGCTGGTCTAGAACTTACTATATAGATTAGTCTGGCTTTGCAATCACAGAGATAGATCCACCTGCCTCAGCCTTGCCAGTGTGTGGGATAAACGGTGTCTGTCACCATGTGCAGATCTTAACTTGTTACTTTTTTTAAAGTATATCTAAAAGGTTTTGGAAATTCCAATTGCTTCTAAATAACTGATGAGACAAACAGACAATAACACTTAAACAATCAATAAACCAACATGACATGATAGATATCTGTGAAACACTATACCTAATAACAGACATCTGAGTACTTATGAAACATTCATCAATACATATCTCTTCTACTTCAGCTATAAAGCAAATTATAATAAATGTAAAGGGTAGTCGTTATATAGAATAAAAAGTTTGGAGTGAGAATATCTGGAAATTTAATTCAAATATTTGGAAATTAAGTATTCATATACAAACAAGCCAGAAATTAAGCAAAAAATAGATTAGAACTTTTTGAACTGAATAAAATAAAATAAAACATCATTATTTTTAAGAGATATACTTGCAGAGATCGACATGCCAGGTCATATAGACTTGTGTTCTAGATGACATAAAAGATCGAGTTGAGGAGAAATCATTTCTAGTGAATAGGTATGTATAGCAAAAGTCATAAGCTGTATATTTCAAAAGAATTGTATATGGTTTTATTGATCACCACAGGAATAGAAATAAAAATTGTAGGGTGTTACAACAGAGTTACTATACTGACTTAGTTAAAAGCTAACCACAGCTAGTGTTGGTGACTTTGTGGAACACCTGGGATTCTGACACAGCAGACAAGGTTGTGACATATTGGATCCACCACTGAAAACAGTTCAACATCTTCATAAGTTACTAAATATTATAGTCATCTCTTAATACTATAACAGAATACCACAAGCTATATATTTATAGAGAAAAATGATCTCTCATGGCTCCAGAGGCTAGGAAAGGCTAAGTTAAAGCTTGAGCTTCCAATCTGGTGAGGGGTTCCCTGCTGTATCTGCACTGATAGAAGGAGGGAGGCAAATGCCTTCTTGTCCTTCACATGAAAGCAAAAGAGAGGAGATTCAAGCAGCAAACCCTTTCTGCAGAAATATTAATCTATTCATAATAGCATTTAAACATCTCTGCTAGAGCAACACTGCATCACTGGGCATTAGTTTTCTGACACACGCTTTCTGAATAACATATTTAGATTACAGAACCACATGATCCAGAAATGATGCTTATTTGACCAAATGAAAACATATTCAACGAAAGCACTTACTTATATGCACTGTTTGTAGCACCACTAATCACAAACTCAGACAATCCTCATGCCTATCAAAAGAAGGAAATATAAATTAGCTGTAACAGATTTAAAACATGGAATTTTATATAGCAACAAAAGGACTGAATCACTGATCCACACAAGATAGATGAACCTAAAAAAGCATGCTGACCAATAGAGTATTCACAGTGCATTATAACTTGAAGGGGCATAGAACTGAGTAGAGGGTATGCTCACATTTACTATTGGTATCACCCAGAGCCCAGCCTGAAAGTACCTGCTGTGTGATTCCATTTCTCTAAAATCCTGGCACAATTCAAACAATAAGAACAGAAAGTGTGCCAGTTGTGGTCTATGCAAGAATGAATGATGGTTTCTGCAAAAGATTTTAGGGAACTTCAAGAAATAACTGTAAAAATCAATATCTTGACTGGAGTGGCAGTTAAATGTGTATAGATATTGACTAAAACTCATTGTTATGTATTCATGACAAGTTCATTGTGCTTTATGTAAATTATGCCTGAATAATGCTCGCTTTTGTATGAGAGGCCCACTCTACTTCCTGCCGTCTATCCTGCAAGCTCAGTTATGAACACAATAGGAATCAACCACTGGTATGCTTCATTTCAATTGTCAACTTTTACTACCTAGAATCACATAGAAAGAGAGCCTCAATGAAGGATTGTCTACATTAAGTTGGACTGTCCAACTCAGTGTTTTGATTGATGTAAGGAAACCCAGACCTGTGTAGGCAACACCATTCCCTAGGCATGGGATCCTGAACTTCATAAGAGTGGAGAACTGAAACTAAGCACATGTAGACAGAGAAAGCATAAATCAGCCTTCTGGTGGTAGGAGCACTACATTCTGTCCAGGTGATTTATGCTTTCCTGTTATTGGATCCATCCAACAATTAAGCAAACAGATTGAAGCTATTTCATGGTTTCCAGCAAAAATAAAAAAAACAACGTTGCTCTTGTTGTTGTCAAAATTAAGACAAGACTTCATTGTATAGTCCAGGTTAGGCTTGAATTTATAATCCTCCTGCCTCACTTTCCCTAGTGCTTAGATAGAGACATGTACTACCATATCCAGCAGGAAAAATAAATTTTTCAACACATTTTTAGTGATCCATTAGGACTTTCACATCATGTACTCTATCACACTCATTTCCCATCCCATGTCCCACCCCCATCCTTGTGACATCCCCATCAGAAAGTAAATAAATAAAATTGAAATTAAAAAAAAAAGAAAAACAAATCCAATTTTTATTATGTATATAGTCAAATCCTCAGTGGCCTGCCCCTTAAACAGAATTAACTAGTTCCCCTCCCACAGCCCTATAGAAACCATCAATTATGATGAGGTATACTTCACACTTTTTAAGAATTCTCTTCAATGGCTTCTTGTTCAAGCTGCTACTTTGGGGGAGGGCTGAAGTGGGGGGGTCGGGGTTGTCATAGAAATCTTCCATGTTCCTCTTTCTCAACTATGCATCTGCAATCACCAATATCACAGCCAAAGTAGCTTCCTTGCTCTTTACAGTCAGCGAGAGCACAGATCATGGGATAGCACAGGCAAAGAACGTGGCCCCCCAGCTGTAGTACAGCCACTTGCCCAGACAAGGTCCTCAGAGGCAGCACAGATCATGAACATTATCATGGTCTCAGGTGGCAGTGCAGGCCGCTCAAGTCAGCTTGGTTCTCTCTGCCTTTGCAAGTCTCCAGTTCTGTGTCTCTCCACAGTGTGTGTACCATTCAGTTTTTCTGTCTTTCCCATCTCTATATGGCATATTTGTTCACAATAGTGGTATCTGCCACCACCCATGCCATGAGACAGAGTAGCCTGGCTGCAAAAAATAATTTTTCAGGAGCTAATGGTAATTCATCATCAGGAAAGCAGCATGAACATGAAGACTTATCAAACAATAATTATGATACTTAGAAGCTGATGGAATCCATATGACACCAAAGCAACCAATCAGTTCAAGGAAAAATGCAGTTGTCCTACCTCTTGTATTATTCAGTCTTTCATTGTTGTGACAAAATATCTTAGACAAAACCTTAAATGAAAAAGAAT
This sequence comes from Montemys delectorum, assembly GCA_019843815.1. NCBI lineage: Eukaryota > Metazoa > Chordata > Mammalia > Rodentia > Muridae > Montemys > Montemys delectorum. The sequence goes on from JADRCD010183479.1 coordinate 25,993, forward strand.
TTAGTCTGTGTGGTGATTTGAATATGCTTGGCCCATTAGACATGGCACTATTAGAAGGTGTGGCCTTATTGGAGGGAGTGTGGCCTTGTTAGAAGAAGTGTGTCACTGCAGAGGTAGGAATTTGAGGTCTTACATATATTCTCAATTCTGCCCAATGTGAGACAGTCTCCTCCTAGCTGCCTTTGGATCAAGATGTAGAACTCTCAGCTACTCCAACATCATGTCTACCTGTCTGCTGCCATGCTTTCCGCCATGATGATAATGGACTGAACCTCTGAAACTGTAAGCCAGCCCCAATTAAATGTTTGCCTTTATAAGAATAGCCTTGGTCATCTTGTTTCTTCATAGCAATGAAAATCTGACTAAGAGTCAGACTCATAGTTTCTCAGATTTTAGCCCATTTCAGAAGACCACAGAGGAACAGTGCAGCATGGAAACATTACTCAACACTCAACAGCAAGAAGCAAAAGAAGTAACTGGAGGGGGCCAGAGTCAAAAGTACCCTCCAAAGTCACAACTTCAGTGACAACTTTCTCCAGCCAGTTCCCACTTTACACAGGACTATCACATTCCAGCAGTTTATTCAAATTTTGAATGTTTCAATGGATTAAGTCATTAATTAGGTCAGAGCTCCCATGATCTATTCACTTATAGAAATGTCCTATGAGACACTACCAGAGATATGCATGCTAAATCTCCTAGATGTCTCTTAACCAATCAAGATGACAATCGAGATTTAACCATCACACTGCCTAACCTACATATAATTAAAGCATTCAACTTTTCATTCAATTTTCTGACATCCTTCCTACTGGAGTATAATTTCATTTGTGCTTTGAGAGTAGGAAAAAAGCACAAATGATAGAAGTTTCTCCAAGTGGCTAAATTATAATAACTTTAATGACACATGCTCCTCTCAAAAAAAAATATAATGACTAAATGGAGAGGTGAGGGTGTAGTTTTGAATAAGAAACAATTTTGAAGTGTTTTGAAGAATGAATGGCTCATTTGTTCAGTGGTCACTATTATGTGCAAAGCCTCAACCTAAATTCTAAACAAATGAAAATCAGCAGGATGAAGCCATGCTATGAATAACAACACTTTGCCTAGTATTAATAGGAAATCTGCAACACACAGCCTTTCAACTCTTAAGAAGATACTCTTTAATCCCCAGTTTTATTTCCTCATCTTTTCACTAAGAATTTGGAAAAATAATAAGAAACAAAATATCCATACTGCTTTCATAGAGACATTCCAATCATGCCTACTGAAGCGGTTTCCTGTGACATGGTCTCTTCATTTATGGAGTAAAAAACCACAGTACAGTGAATGCAATGCCTAGGCAACGACTAGCAAGATTTCATAGGTATGTCATCCTTAGCAAAAAGATGGTGGGGGAAATATGCTCTCAACACTCTTCCACACAGGAAATACCTCTCCACTTTCTTTCTGGGTTCTCTGCTCAAATTGTCCAAAGTCATATTACAGATATGGCATTAATCTCCTTGCAATGCAATACCTTTGTGATCACAGATAAATGGTTTCTCTGCAGTCCTGAAAGAGCCCCTACTACCAGGATGGTCTTTACCCTTTACTCCTATGCCCTTTGGGGTGTTTTCCTTAAGCAGGCACAATTAAAGAACAAAGTTAGCGCGTACTGTTCCTTCTTCTGCTTCTCTGTCCTTCCACACACTATTTCTTGCTTCTGATGACAAGAGAAAAGAAATTGTTAATTTAGTTATCTAAGTCCAGGTCTTGGATTGAACAAAGCTACCAGAGTGACTATAGCTCCCTAGAGTGGGAGCCCACCAAGTCTTCCTGCCTCTGGGAAGCATCTCAGGCTGTGGAGCCCCAGGGCTTACCTGCATCTCTCACTGCTACCGCCAGCCTTGCTCTGTCTTTGTTTTCTCCCAGGTCAGTCCTCCCTTCTCACTCACCTGCTCAGAACTGTGGAGCTTTCACACTCAAGAGCAGCAACACAGGAAGCCTCACTTAGGCCTGGAGCTTTAGCAATATTCAAGTACAGTCATAGAAAATGAGATAGTTGGGAGTTTCTCAAAGTTACCAAAGTAGTATCTTGATTTCTTTTTGTTTGTTTTTTCTCTATTTTGTGATTCTTACTTAAAGAAAGACACCCCCCAAAAAAGAAATGGTTATGGTTAGGCATTCAAGATACTGTCCTGGACGCTGAAGAGACAGGACTAATTTCCTCTCCCTCCATCCTACATTGACCAAATTATGACTACAACCATTAAATCTTGATTGACACAAGATCCATATTTCTCGATTTTCACTTTTACTATCTTATTTGGGTTTCCTACAACTCTATAAGGTTGCTGTAGCAGAGGATATCAACTCCATAATAACAAACCAAAGCAAGGAAGAAGCGATGAGTAGACCAAGGCTTGTCCCTGTAAGTGTGATCACAGTTGTTCAGTGTTCACTTGTTTCTATAAAGGAGAAATGAAACTATGCCCAGAAAACATGCCGTAGTTCTCAGCCTTCCTAATGACATGACCCTTTACTGTACTTCCTCATGCTTTGCTAACCTCCAACAATAAAATAATTTTGTTACTATTTCATAACAGAAATTTTCCTACTACTGTGAATTATAATTTAAATATCTGTGTTTCCCAGTGGTTTTAAGTGACCCCTGTAAAAGGGTCATTTGACCCTTACCCTAAGGTGGTCATGACTCACAGGTTGAGAACCACTGATGTATATGGATCATTTTGGGAATATTTGCATATAAGTGTATGTGTAACCCTACCATGACAAAAAATTAGAGAGCTTAAAACATATGTATCATTTGTGATCCACTGCAGTTTTATTAGGTATCATCACTTTTGCAAATTATTTCCAGGATTAAAATTTTCCACTTGCCCATTTCTTGGAAATTTGCACAGTTGTGAGATTCCCTGTGGCTCCATCCTTACAACACTAAGTTTCCTTTACTTTAGACTTCTACCAGGCTTTCCCATCTCCAAAAAGTAATCACAGATACTGCCATGTACAGTAAGATGATCTCAAACTCCTCTTTGCTGCCACAGAATAAGCAGCATGCATGCTATTAAAAGAAAGGGATTTTGTTATTCATAATACAGAAGTTTACCTACTAATTTTGTCTTTCCTCTTGCCCCCTGATTTTCAAAATATTATTTTTAAACTAGAACTGTAGGACTGAAATTGCACTGGGTTCAGATGAACTGAAAGGTGACAAAATGTAACCAGGGTTACTGGGAATCTTCAAGGCAAAGAGACAAGTGAGCCCTGAACAGTTAACATAGAGATCCAATTAACACTTCAGGACACAGTGACCCCCTGTTATGATGAAACTGACTCTAGCTCAAAACAAAAGAAGCCTACTGTGGACATTAATAACAACAGTTAAAACAAAGCATAGCAACTGTCCACACCCAAAGTACAGTCAGACCGTATGGATGAAGCAGATGGACAATGGCAACCACATTAAACAGGCTGAACAGGCTATGGAGCTTCAGTCAGAGGAGTGAAATCAAATCAAGTTGGCTCCCAGAGGGAGACTGTCTGCCAAGTTCCTGGGAACAAACGCCATTGGGGAGCTCTGGGATGAGCAACGCAGAGTAAGTGCTGACAAGCCCCTGAGGTCTGGACAGCAGGCAGATACTGTCCTAATACAGACAGCATGTGCTCCAGTTGCTTATGGCTGACATTTGACTAAAGGATCTAAAAGCAATTTGCATAGACTGGAGTCTTAGACCATGTTTTCCAGCAAACATCTGGGTCTCCCAACAAAGTTATAAAGTGAATTCCATGAGCTGTATATATCACTGCATGTTTTCATCCACTGTAAAGCTTTGTTGCTTCTAGCAGGCATGGGCACTTTGAATCTGGAGACTTCTGCCAAGTCACCTGACCCCGAGGCAGGCTGACTCTTCCATCTGTTTTATGGTAGTAATAAGATCACCTTGCTCGCTTTGATTCAGATGCTTCATCATTGTTTTATGGATCATTTTCCCCATTTATTCACTGCATATAAGCCACAGTTGGTAGGAATGAGGCAAAGTACAGGATACAGAAGTGAACAGATATCCCTGCCCTATAGAACTTACATCCAGCTGGGAGTGGGGAGGCGAGGAGCTACAACAACAAAAGCAAAAGCAAAACGCAGGTTATGTAGAGCTCTTTGGAAGGCATGACAAGTGTCGGGAAGGAGAATTCTCAATGATAAGGTGGAAAAAAATGAAGAACATTTCATTGATACATATTCCTAGGACAGAAAATAGTAAAGAGCTCATTCTTCATTCTGATCTGCTCCCAAAATGAACTAAGAATGAATTCTCTGAATGGCCCACTTTGAGTACAGCATGTTATACAAGATTAACCAAAAGGTCTTACTCAGATCTTGGTTGTCCATTAGGGGAGCAGTGAGAGGGATCATCATTAAAGGATGATCATAGAATCCGAGCCTTGAGGTTCTAGTCTCTAGTCTCAGTAAGGCATTTTGCTACTATTTTTTTAACCAAAGTAAGTATTTTGTTTGTTGATTTGTTTTAAAGAACCCCAGAATATCTGAGAAATGAGGCAAGTGCTATGAAAACCAAAAAGTTAAGTTAGAAAGGAGGAAAGGATCCCATCAGTACTATTTTTCATGAGAAAAATAAGCTTGTCAAGGAGACTTGGAAAGAAGGGGAGAAGGGCAGACAGACAGAAAGAGAGAAGTAATTTGTCAAGTGTAAGGTAAGGGCCAAATGAGAAGAAAGAACACACAGGGTCAGAGTGTGAGGAATGTCTGATGACTAGAGAAGGGAGAGTCATTTTGTTGGCTGGCACCAAAATGTGGAAGAGACAGACAGCATGAGATGAAATGCAGACTGTAAACCAGAGCCAGGAGCAGGGTCGATCTGAGAACACAGAGCCTAACAGTCCAAGGGCAAGGAGCCCTGTTACCCCAGCTATGCAGGAGGAGTCTCACAGCTGAAAACAACATCAAAAGGCCAAAGAAAACATACACTCAGTTCCAAATATCTTTTGCTCTCATTTCCTGTGTGTCTCTTGTTTTCCAAATTGCTATTAGCATGATTTTACTCAGAAAGAAAATATAATTAAATGCATGTTATTCATATAGAGAATATATATCAAAGCTATATATTTATGTATAATATATGCATATATAAAATATATGTTATATATTATATGCATACATATTATATTATATATTATGTTACATATCATATATATCATATATCATATATTATGCATTGTGTATTGCTTATTACATATAATTATATTATATACTGTGATATTATATATTTTATATAATATATGACGTATTATATATCATATATGATATATTAAAATGATATATAATATATTATACATGTGTATGTAATATGTATCAAATTATTATACAGATATTGTATTATCATATATAATATTATAAATATTGTATATAATATATACAATGTATAATATATGTGATATATATTATATAAGCATGTATAAATATATTATACTAAGTTGTACTAATAGAATAAAATGCATATATTATATATTTTAAATATATAGTGTATAGTATATAGTATATATTTATTATATATTAAATAGTACATGTTATATATATGTTATGTATTAGGTATTATATATTATTATGTTATAGATATTATACATTATATATCATATATCATACATTATAGAATGCATTATTACATATCATATATTATTATATTATGTATATATTATGCATTATATATCATATATTATATATTATACATTCTATATATTACATATATATAGAATGTATCATATGTCACATGGTACATATATTTACATATCATATGTCACATATAGCATCATATATTACATATTATATACTTATTATATAATATATCATGAATTATATAATATAAAAGTTAAACTAAGAACCTAAATGATGTCATTGGCCCAAGTCATTAGTCCAGTGCTCATCTCTCTCTATTAGCAACTGCATATACGGTGACTGTGTCCATTGAGAACATCAGCCAATTGCTAGGGGAGTTCCTATACTACAGAAGATATTGGATGCAGAAACAAAGTTACAAGAGGAGAATTAACACCAGTGGTAGAAAAGTGCCCAAAGAGGGTTTGAGTACAACATCAGTATCCTAGGTAGATGAGGTTAGTTGTTGACTAGAAATTTATATTTAAAGTCAGTGGTTTTTCAAACTGAGGGCAAGACCAAGTATAAAGAGACAAAAGAGGGTCCAACCTCCTCTAATGGAAGAGCCTAGATGTGTACCTTTGTGAAGCTCTCCCAGCCCATAGAGCCCACTGTACATTTGTGTAATCTTGGGCTCAACAGAAGTTGATTGAATGCATTTTCAAAACCATTGGCTTTAAATCATGCCTATTAATTAGGATTTTTAACTTAATTCATTGGAATTCATAGGAATACATATGTAACATAAGCCTCGGTGTCACTTAAAATATCTATTTAATGTCAAAAATAAAAGTAATTTACAGGCTAAACCTAGATCTGTAGTAGAGCCCTTCCTTAGCATGTGTGGCCCTCAATCTCTATCTAGCTATATATATATATATTCAAGCTAGTCAAAATTCCAACACAAGTCAGCGAGTCAGGAAGAGGTATAAGTCTTGAGAAAGACAGCATTGTCAGGTAAACAGTTACTGAAGGAAAAAGAATCCCTGTCCTTTGAGGGCGTGGGTTTTGATAGGTTGCTTATGGCCCAGAGAATGTGCCCCAAACCATCCACATATAGGCAACTGTAACTGGTCTCAAGTGGTTACTAATGGCAAAACAAAAAGGGAGCCATTAAGGTTCGAGAGAGATGGGGTAGGGGCACTAGGGAAGAGTGTGAGGGGGTTAAGGATGGATGAATATAATCAAAATATATAAATGTACAAAATGTTAAAGGAGAAGTAAAAACATTATTTTTAAACAAAACTCCCCAGTATAAAGTTTTCAGAGTTGGTGTCTGATATCCAGAATTTGTCAAGGGCTCGCTGAACATGGTTGAATTCACTCAACTTTAAATTAGTGTCCTGAGTGTACCACACACTGAGATCATACAGAATCGCTTAGCTAACACACCCAATGTTTGCATATGTTGGGTAAATGATACCACTCCCTATTTAAAGCATTCCTCAAGAACACGCTTAAATGAAATCCAGTGACTGGGCTTTTTGAAAGTCAGTGAATAGCTTTGGTAAAGTTAAAGAAAAGAGAAGGAAAGAAAAAAAGAAAAAGAAAGAAAGAAAGAAAGAGAGAGAGAGAGAGAGAGAGAGAGAGAGAGAAGAGAGAAAGAGAGAAGAGAGAAAGAGAGAAAGAGAAGGAGGAAGATAGAGAGAGAGAGAGAGAAAGGAAGGAAGGAAGGAAGGAAGGAAGGAAGAAAGAGAGAGAAAGAAAAAAGAGAGAGAGAGAAAGAAAGAAAGAAAGAAAGAAAGAAAGAAAGAAAGAAAGAAAGGCTGCACTAGGTTCACTACTCACTAGTCATCGATTTGTCCAAGGCTTGTCTTGAACTTACAAACAACTTATATGAGTAGCTTAGACTACAATACTACATCTGACCTGGTTTTGTTTTCAATTTTTCTAATTGGCTTTTTTGTCTTGATACTCACATGCAAACATCTTACAGAAGAACAACATCTCTCTACAACATCTGCATATATGGTTTTCTGTGAGTTGTGCTTACACAGCCTACTGACATGTTACAGAGAATCTACTGAGCTTGCTAGGGAAAGAGTATAGGGGAGGTAATAAATGACCTACAGTGGACTCTAAATGAGCCCAAGTTTCTGTTGCAGTTCAATACTAATGCATAATGGAAGTGAAGTCATAGCGATTTGTCTGTCTTTTTAGACTTTTTATGAGTTAAGGAAAGTAGGAAGTGGAGATGACACCAGTGCTTTCCGAGAAGACACATCAGGATGGGGAAAGGATCTAGTTAGTGGTGCTTTTCTTTTTCCCCTGTGTAGTCCAGCCTGGTATGAAACTACAAGTTCTCTTGCACCAGGCTCCTGAGTTCTGAGAGTACAGGTTTGTTCACTATACCCAGAGATAGTGAGTAGAACTTCATGGGTCATAGAACAAACGCAAATGTTCTATTCATGCATTTACCCAAGTGAACATATGAATGAGATGAACATGATAGTAGGCTTACCATTCCAGCACATGAGGGGCTCAGGTAGAAGGGGCTCATGAGTTTAGGGCTAGCTTGGACCACGAAGCAAGACCCTGTCTCAAAGGCACAAAATATGAATGAATTAATTAAATGTACAGATAAGATCTAGGTGAGAACCTGGGTGCCACTTTCTTGCTGCTGGGGCTGCGAGCCTCATTCAAGTTTGCAGTGTGCCTTTTTTCCTCAACCAGGCTGCCTTCCTCCTTTACCACAGATGCTGAGACCCTGAACAAAAACACAGGCAAGCCAGAGTTCTGTGAATGTTGGAGAACTGGAAACAGATCAGTATGGGCTTGGGGAGAGGGGGCCCTGTCTTCCTCCCTCCCTTCCCAATGGAATCCCTCACAGGGAAATCCCCTTTCCATTAAATTAAAACCAGAAATGGTAGAGCTTACATTTTAAAACATCAAACCATTGTCTTCAGTTTCTGTGAAATAGGATATCACTTTCAAACGCTCCAGGAACTTCCCCAGCTGGTTCAGCTCCTTCAAGCTCAGACGTTTTTTGCGGCAATGGCTGGCTCCCATCCCAGCACGGAAAATGACAAAAGCCTATTTTGAAGGTGGGTTACCACGATGATGTATGGCCTCTGGAGAGTTGCAGGGAGAACAGAAAAGAGCCTGTGGGATTCCCCGAGCAGGGTGGGTTTGGAGTGCAGACCTGAAGCTTTTTTTTTATATTTCCTGGTACAAAGGCAGGGCTTGGAGGGGGAGCTGGAGGGACAATCCTGCTGGAGGCTTAGCCGGAGAGGGTTCCCTGGGCAGCACCGTGGAGGAAGGAAAAACCTCCCCTTTGTCCAGATAAATTGTTGCTGCTCTGCTTATGTGCAGCTTCTCGTGGGACCCTGGAAGAAGTCTCTGGAAATGACAGAAGGAAAATACCACATCTTTTACTTCTCCAAAATAAGGAAAGAACCAACCGATCTCTTTGCTTAAACATACTTGCAAGCCTTCCTTCCCCTCCCCAAACAAGGGAAAAAGAAAGCTTAGCCTTCCCTGTTATTCTTCCTCCTGTGTCTGCCTGATGCCTTGAACCTTGGTGGCTCTCTAGACTTAGGAGTCTCGTTTTCTGTGAATTTCTCCTTAACTTTATGTTCACAACATCCACAATGAAAGGTCACCCAGAGACAGGAAAGTAAGAGATAGATTGGTTTTAATCATCTGATTTCATGAGTGCTGTATCAATCAGAGCTTTCCCTGTATATTACCTCTGTGGTCAGATTCCACAAAGCCTGCATAGAAATGCATTGATGAGGACGGAAAAAGAGTAAGTCATTAAAACTATCTTGAGACAAAGAAATGTTCTAAAACTTAACGAGGTACTTTCTCTCTAAGAATCCTTTATGACCAGGTGCCATCTTTCAGCATATTTTGAGGAGTTTAATTTTTATAAGAACCCTGCTTAGTCAGGAAGAATCTACACAGTCCATTTCCCATCACCCCCTGGTCTTCCACCATTTAGTATCTGATCACCCTGGCATGCCATTGACAAAAAGCATAAGCTGATTTAGCCAGAGACCCCTGATTCCTGATATTTCCTCCTAGAAATTTCCCATCAATTACACTCACCTTGCCCCTTGGCTATGATTTCCCACTTGCACAGGATGGATTCAGAATTGAGAGCAGCTAAGAGAGTTCTCTTTTCCTGTTAACACAGTCCTATATGAAAAATACACTGACTGCTCTACTCTTCAGACAAGCTTACTCGTGCCATAAGAATCGTGCCTAGGAAACTAGACTAATCAGTGGATGGACAAAGCCATGTGTTTATTCACAGAATGAAGGGATCTTGTCAAGAACAGATGGATGTCAAAGACCCAACACAGAAAAGGCTTTGTGAACTGAGAATGTTGACTAACATTTGGTCCAAGTAGTACGAAACAATCACAAGATCCTTGACACGGAATTTAACATAGATGCTGTGAGATATGAGTTGGTGGTAATGAGCCTCAGAACCAGGAGCCTCCGAAGTTCTGATGTCCTCCAAGTTCTCTAACAGAACTTCAGTTCCTCCAGCTTTGAGTTCTCTCCCTGAGAAGTCAAGGACCGTCACCCTCCAGGTTACCTAGTTCCCATATTTGGACCTTGAAGTACAGTGCCAGCCAACCTACAGAAACACAGCATTCGAGATGGTCCTGCCCCTGAGGATCGTTTTCCAGAACCCTGGCTTTACAGGTTATGGGAGCTGACCTTCTGAAACAATCACTACTCCACCTCCCCACGGTAACATTGTTCAGACAGACAGGTAATGAATGACATTTGCAAACAAAGTTCAGAAGAGACAAAAGTAAAGGGAACAAGCTCAATTTCAAAACACATTCAAGAAATAGGAAATTTTAATGAAAGAAAATAAGGGTTTTTTTTTTTCACCATAATAAACCCAAGTTGTTCATTTCAAATCTATCGCCTTCAACTGGTTTAACTCTACTGTTAAAACCCCATCCTTTCTCATCAAACATGCAGTCTTCAAATTCAAAAGAAAGAATGTATTAATAGGCCTGCTACATGCTCCACATCCACAAGTTAAGTCATCTGGTCCTCAACACAGCTTACTTGATAGGTCTCGATACGAACTGTACTTCATAGATAAGGACTGTGAGTTCAGAGAGCCACAGAAGGAGCTGCAAACTTCACAGCCAGGATTCCTGCCCAGGCAGGTTGATCAACTCTTCATTACTATAGTACACCACAGTCGAAAGGAGACTGAAAATGTGAAACTGAAACACTGGCAATGATCTCTGGAAGGGAAAGTACCTGAGTGGGGGGTGGAGGGGGGGGGTCAAAGATGTGACAGATCAAAGGTTTTCATTTTTTAAACAAAGAAGACACTAAAATAGATTTGATGCTTGGGAATCTAACATTCACATCCCAGGAAGTACATGTCTAAACAGATAGTTTATCCATTTAGAAAGCGAGGCTCTAAGTTCTGAGTGCCAGCTCATATTCATTAAAAACAAACCTTACCTTCTGATACACTCTCCAAATAGCAGATCAGAGAGCTACAGAAACAGAGTGAGTTCAGTAACACATTGGTATTGCCTACCTGGTTTGTTTTATTTTGGTGTGTGTGTGTGTGTGTGTGTGTGTGTGTGTGTGTGTGTATGTGTGTGTGTGTCTGTGTGTCTGTGTGTGTGTGTGTGTGTGTCTGTGTGTCTGTGTGTGTGTGTGTGTGTGTCTGTGTGTGTCTGTGTGTGTGTCTGTGTGTGTCTGTGTGTGTGTGTGTGTGTGTGTGTGTGTGTGTCTGTGTATATCTGTGTGTCTCTGTGTGTGTACATTTTTCTGTGTGGATGCACATGTATGCTGAAGTGCATGTGAATGAGCATGCATACAGAGACCAGAAGACAACCTTGGTTGTTGTCTCTCCAGGTACCATCCCCTAATTTTGAGACAGGTCTCTCACTGTCCTATCTTAGCAAATGGGCTAGGTGGCTGGCCAGTGAGGAGCAGAAATCTACCTGTCAGCCCCTCCCCAGTGTTGGGGTTGTAATACTGCATCACCATGCCCACCTTTCAACACAGGCTCTGGGCCTTGAGCATGGGTCTTGATGCTTGTGCAGCAAACACCTGACTGACTGAAGTGTCTTCCCAGCCCAGCAATGCTCATCTTAGTATTCTGAAAATTGTGATAGATAATGAGGAGAGTACAAACTGTTCCCAAAGAGTGTTGATTAGTGGATGACTATCAAATTAGAAGGAGGTAGTACATAACTCTCAGTAAGTCCTTTTCTAGCTGTGACTAGGATAAAACATACTTTGCAAAGACAGAGACCACATAGACTGTAGGTACCACAAACAGAAAATTCCCATTTTAGAACAGCTTTTTAACAGGACAAATTTTTTTAAAAGCATTCACGTTTTTAAAAGACAACTGAAAACATACAGCATAAAAAAAATCAGCTTTAGGTCACTGAGGACTTAATTCAGTGATTAAGCGCTTGCTTAGGGTACTCAAAGTTCTGGATTAAAGCTCCAATCCAAAAAAAAAAAAAAAAAGATGTACATCAAAAACTATCATATGAAAAATACCGCCGGGCGGTGGCAGGTGGATTTCTGAGTTCAAGGCCAGCCTGGTCTAAAGAGTGAGTTCCAGGACAGCCAGGGCTATACAGAGAAACCCTGTCTCAAAAAACAACAACAAAAAAAAAAACCCAAAAAAACAAAAACAAAAAACGAAAAAGTACCTCAAAATACCTCAGGGCTTGAGTGGATGGCAGTTCAAAATAGACTTTCTGAATTAAAGCTGCCATTTCCTGTGTGCTCAGCCTATGTGACCAGCACAGGATTTACTGTGATCCAGAACTTATTTGACGGATATGTTGTAGTGTATACAGAGGGGCAAATCAGCACCACAGAGGGGGCTCTAAGCCTATCAGGAAGCAGAATCATAGGACCTGCCATCCGACTCCTATACATTTACTGCTCTCTGCATAGGAACTTCCCCTACTGTGGACCACCTTGGTTAATGACACTATCTATCCACCTCTCCCACAGGTCAGAAAGCTGAGTACCACCTCTACCACATATGTCATTCTTGACAATTGAACCCTTAGTCCTGTCTATTTCCCAAATACAGCCACCCATTCCTTTTGCTCCATTCACCTTGACTGACATGGTTTTCAGTGTCTATTTCTTGCACTATTACAAAATCATTCCAAGTCATTTTTTTCTTTAGTTTCTCATCACTTTTCTTGAAATATGTGAAGTGACTTCCTAAAATGTCAAATATAAAGTTGCTCCTTTACCATCCATAAGGTAAAGTCCAAACTGTCTATAGTGATCGTTAAGGTGTCTACCATCTAAACATTTTTGTCATGATCATTCCTCATTCCTATTGCTGGTTTCTGTACCCTCTAACTTTCCACACATACAAAATGTTATTTACTACTCATGGATTCTATAAGAACTGTGAATCAGGTTCCCCATTAGAGGAATGAGTCTAGGAGGTGACTGTGAACCACAAAATTGTCTAAAACCATTGACTGAAGCAGTTATACTCCCCATGTGGCCATCCATCCATTAGGATGCTGTTAGGAGGGAAGGGGACTAAGCCTCATGCTACCACTCTTCCTTCAAATCTATTACCTTCTTCATGCACAGCCACAGTCCTTGAGACCTGCTCCTAACTCCAACAGAAAGGGATTGAGCTCAGCTGAAGGGATGGAGTCTTGTCTAGTGAGCAACTTTGCCTTAAGGTCTCCCCATTGCACCAATCTGCTTTGTATCCTTCTCCTTCCTGGATGGAAGAGCTCTGTTATGGATGAGGTCCTCTCCTCCTGCTCCCTCATCCTGGCAATTTCTTGTGTATATATTTGCAGCCAGTATTGGCTTCTGTCAGATGTCTACATCATCTCCACATGTGTCGTAGTTTTACTTTCTCCCCGTTTTCTCTAATGTCTCCTAATCAAAGCCTTTCACCACCATGTTGACATCTGCCTTCGATTTGAAGGCATAGAAAGTATTGGAGAGGTATTATTCATTCAAAACTCTGCTTGAGAAGAAGGAAGTGTTCTCTGCTCTGAATGGAGGTTGGGAAGTGTTAGAATACGTGGCTCGATCCCGAGACAAATCACACCAAGCGGTAGGTCTCACATCAGAGGTTTTATTGGCAGAGGTGGTCTCTGTGAAGAGAGCTTTCAGGGCGTTTATCTGGGCCTTGATGTATGGGATGCATGCGCAAAGGGACTTGCAACGGGTGCCAACGCAGGTGCCATGGCGAGAGTGGTGCTGTCGCCTAGAGGTGACATGTCTCATCGCTGGGTCCAGGAGCTGGCTATAAAGACACTTCTAGCTGTCCACAGATGTACCTGATGCTACAGGAAGAACATGGTAGATCTCACCTTTGTGCTCTTCTTTCTCCTGGAAATATCTGTAGTGCATTCATCTTCCTGTGGCTAGTCCTGTATTATCTCCTCTGCGAAATCTTCTTGAGCTGTCTAAGAAGATTGGGACTACCAGTGAGACTCTGTGGATCTTTCTATATCCTTTATTCTCATACTGTCCTTCTTTTTGTTTGTTGATTTTTTATTAAAAATTCATACACTGCATTCTGATCATGGTTTGCCCTCTCTCATCTCCTCCTAGATTATCCACACCTCTCTGCCTATCCAATTGAATGCCTTAAGCCATTGTTGCAACCTATGGCTCAAAACACAGTGAGTTCCCAGACCTGTTAAGTGGAACTCACAAGACTTTTCTTATCCCTACCAAAAGTAACACTGAGCACTCAATTATTTAAAGCACCCTAACTATTTATATCAGCTAATGTCTCAAATATACTAAATAAGGAATTCCAGCCTGGGGGAGGGGGAGGTGTATGGGAAGGCTTCACTGAACAAAAGTATAACAGATTACTTTCCTCGTCCCCAACATGAAAGCACTGTGCTTCATTAGGTAAACCACAGCAGCACCATGTGTCTGTCCAATCCTTTAGGGCCAGGATCCTGGGTTTTAGAACAAAACACAAATAACAAAGTTTATTTTTAAGCAATACTTATAACAATGTTCCAAAAAGGTAATTTTTGTTTACTGAATAGTCTTTTTTATTGGTTTTTAAGTATCATCTTGTCTTCTATGCTTCCTATCCCATCATTAACCATAAGACACAAACTCCAGTTTGAGGGCACTTCTAACACACACACACACACACACACACACACACACACACACACACACACATACACACACACACACACACACACTTGACAGCTTAAAACTAACTTCATAAGGAAAAAAATATTCTAAGGCCAAAATATTGATAGGCAGCTGAGAGCGAAATGGATTTCATAATGCAGACAAGGATCTATCCAATCTCTAGCATAGAGGAAATACTATCCCTTGTTTACTTGCAAAGTCAGCAACCCATCTGAAAAGTGGGCAGAAGCTAGCCCTTCACAGACTAGAGAACACCAGTTTTTGAACATAAGAAGATGGCTGGCCTCATTCATAAGAGAAATAAAAGCTGAAACAACAAAGGCCAATCATCATGTTCTGTGGATTAGATTGGCAAATATATAAAAGCTTTCAGATGTTGCATGCCATTAAGGTGTGGAAACATAACCTGAAATCATACCTAATTACTGCAGATTGATAATAATTAGTAACACCCTACAGATACACTTGCAGAGGCATGTCAAAAAATAGATATACTATTTTTCATTGGAACATAATTATTAGAGGAAATAGTTAAATCCAGAATTATAAGTAGGAGACTATAGAACTGTGTAATAATTTTTAAAACAGACCCCCAAACCCACACGAGTTATAGAATATTAAAGAATCAATTTCCAGAACTGACACTCCCTGACCTCACATCTTATTATAAGTTCCAGTAATCAAGACACTGTGGTTTTGGCAAAAGATTAGACAAATAAATCAATGCAACAGAATAGGGAGAGCATGAATAGAGTTATATAAATATAATCAGCTCCTCTATGAAAACGGGGGAACACAATGAAGCAGAGAAATGAAGGTTGCTTCAACATTGCTGCTGAAACAACTGGACAGGCATGCAAAGATCTGAATACAGACAAAGGCCTTACCTAAACCCATTACAAAATTAACTCAAAATGGAGAGTAATTCTGCTGTATTTGCTTTCTGTGTATGTATGTGCATGCTGGTGCACACATACCACAGCACATGAGTGAAAGTCGGGAACAACATTGAGCTGTCAGTTCTCTCTCGTTACCCAAGGGATCTGGCAATGGAACTAGAGTCATTCAGGTCTGGGCACAAGCACTTCTCCCTACTGAGCAGTCTCCAAAATGGATATTATAGAGCAAGATGTAAGATGCAAAGCTTCTAAGAAATAACATGCTAAAGCATCACATTAAACTTGGATATGATGACCGCTTTTTAGTGACAGATCCAGAGGCATAATCCACAGAAGAGATATCCAGCTTGGACTTCACTAAAATTAAAAATGTATGCTTCATAGAAGATATATCAAGTGTATGAGAAGTCCAAAGAGTAGGAGAAAATATTTACAAAATACACAACTGTTGAAGGAGTGCTATCCAAAGAATTCTTATATATCAACAAGTGGGGAAAGCCTGGTTAGAAACTGAGCAAGACCTTAAGGGACACTTCACTAAAGAAGATATGCAGAAATAAGAAAACAAAAAGATATTCCTTATCTGTCATTAGGACCCTGAAAGCTAAGACAATGAAATCCATGATAAGCCTATCACAACTACCAAATTCCAAGATATATTATCAAATGCTGGCAGAGATATGGAGCCATAGGAACTCATTTGTTTCTGTGGAGAATTGCTGCCTGTGCCCTGGACCTGCCCAACCCTACTTGCCCTTGGGGGTTGGAGGTGAAGTGGCACAGAGTCAATGACACAGACTTCGAGAGCAGGTGTGAAGCACTGCTGCAAGCTCCTATAATACCCTCCACCCAGGCCCAATTGGTCCCAAGAAAGTATCTCTTCTAAACAGCAGTTCCAGATTGGCTGACATTGTCTGTGTCAGCAATCCTTGGTCTCAGGCAGTCCTCAATTAGGTCCTCCTATAGGAGATGCCTTTGTGGATGCTCAACCCCTGGCATTTATGCAGAGGCAGCCGCACCATTCCTCCAACAGAGAATATGCATGAGTACAGCCACTTGAAAAGATACATGGTCAGCTCTTAACAAAATTAACCTTCTCTTACAGTCCAAGAAATTGCACTCTTCAGGCCTTTGTGCAGATGTGTTGAAACATCTGTCCACACAAAAGCTTACACAAAGATGTTTACCAGAAATAAATAACCATGAATATGTCATTCATGATTTCCAAATCTTGAATACTACCAAGATTTGTTGATAAATAACTAGATAAACAAACTGTGGAATGCCCGGATAATGAAAAGATTCCCAGGAGCAAAAAGAAATGAGCTACCGAGTCATGAGAACAGAGGAAGATTATGTGCTGTATAATTGTCGCTATAAGTCATTCTTTAAAAAAACAAAAAAAAAAAAAAAAACAAAGGCAATATGTAGACAATAAAATGATCAGTTGTTGCCAGGGGTTGAGGGGATGGAGAGAAATGCATTGGACATGTAGGATATCTAGAGAAAATATTCTATATGATACTTCAATGATACATACATCCTATCTTGTGTTTGTCAACCCCCAGGATGTGGAAACCAAGAAGGTAACCATATAAAGCTAATGTAACTATGGCATCTGAGTGACAGTTATGTGTTCACATGGTTCTGCTGATACAAGAGACTCAATGCTGACAGTAGAATGAGTTGCTCATAAAAATAAAGTATTTCCAAAAACATAAGGCAGGCATAGGGGCATACCTCCATAGTGTCAACACTCAGGAGGCAGAAAAAATGTCACGAGATAGAGGCCAGCCAATGATACATAGTTGAATCCTGCCTCAAAAAGCAGAGATGGGTTGATACTTAATTGTATATGTCAGTTTGACTAGACCGTGGGGTGTCCTGATATTTGACCAAACATTAATCTGCTTATATTCCTGAGAATATTTCTGGGTGAGATTAGTATTTGAGTTTGGTGAGTCTCATCTACTCGTAGCAAGGGTCCTACCTGAATGCATAACCAGAGACCTTTTGTCTTCTCTGGCCCCAGGCTGAAATATTAGCTCTCCCTTGTCAGTTCTACCTCATTTCCATTCTTTAGTTTCCTACCTTGCCATTTACAGACAGGAGGAATTTTCACCTTCAATCACTACATAAGCCAGTTCTTAAACACACACACACACACACACACACACACACACACACACACACACACACACAAACACACACCAGTGGTATTGATTCTAGAGAGCCTAGATACATATACAGTTGTGAAATCTATGCCCTTCATACCCACTCTAAGTTGTTCAGAGTGATGTATCATTACACCATGGATGTTCCTTATCTGTCATGTTACCTCACGTTGTTATAGGATAAGACAAGTCATAAAGACATGCCGTGTCTAGATCGAGTTGTCATGTCAGGTTCAGCAGAGATTTGGATCTTTATCACAAAGGTGGAAACACACATAGAACATTCATTTGGTCCTCTATTATTTCAAGAGAGAAACTCTTAGATTTTCTGGGAGGGAGAAAAGAAAAGTATTATTTCAAAATCTTTTCTGTATTAGTTACTTTTCTCAAAGCCATAACAAAATGCACAACAGAAGCAGCTTAGAGAAGAGGTAATTCGTTTTGGCTCACAGTTTGAGAAGGGAGAGTCCACGATAGCAAAGAAGGCATGGCAAAAAGACTAGCTCTTCTGTGACATCAAGAGTATGATTAGACTCCTTATAAGGTGCCCACTGGGAAGCAGACAGTGGGCTCACCTGCTCACCCTAACAACATCCTCCATCTATGGCCTGCACAACCCCAAAAACATTGCCTCCAGCAGGAGACAGGGAGTACAATCACACAAGACTGTGGTGAACATGTCACACTCAAACAGTCTCATCATAGGATACATGCCTGGAAGTCGACTGCTAGTCATCTCTACATATGTAGTCTAATGGCTGTCAATTTGCTTCTTCAACTGTAAAATAAGAATAATGACTGCCTTCTCTTGGGCTGGTGATAGGAACAACCTGAGAAAATATACAGAAAGGCACCACATACTTGACCAATTACTTCCTCTTCTCTGGGGAATTCTATTTCCTGTCTCCATGCGGAAGTGTCAGTGCTTAAAGGTTCCCTGCATAGAGGAAGTTGGTAACCCTGAATTCAAACTAGCCCTACAAGCAAGGGTCTCATGCTGTCTCATTAAATCAGCTGAACTGTGCTCATGCTCTCTTTGAATGTTCCCCAGAAAACAGCAGAAAATATGATCCCTCTGTGCCATGCGTGCCAGCAAAATCAGGAAGTGGGAGAAGAACAGAAGAGGCTCTGATGCTGGCCCAATTTTTCACGTTGAGGGATCCACTAAGCAGACTACAAAAGAGGTTGACTTCCAATTTTTGAAACTTCCTACTTGTTCTTTCTTTCCAAAGTAAACTAGATCCTCAATCTTCAATTTCAAAAAAAAAAAAATCAGAACAAAGAACCCTTGAATAGCATCAGCCAGCACACAAGCAGAGTCACGGGCTGTCTATCCTTTGACTAGTTTGAACTTTCTTAGTAACTTTAGGATAGGTGCTTTAATTTTCCCCCAGCTGACTAATGCTAAAGTTGAAGACCGGCCAAGTTGATCTGTCCCAGGTCAGAGAGCCCATATGGCTGACCGGGAACTAACAGAATCCATGTGTTTAATCACTAGACCAAACTGTCCTCCAGAGACCTGACCACTGCAGCCTGAGGCAGAAAGAGGAGGAGGCAGTGTTTGAAGTCGGGAAGGAAGTGCCCTTCCTTTATCCCTCTTCTCAAGCCTACCTCTGACACAAGGCTTTCATCCCAGCTCTGCCCAGTTCTCTAATCTCTGCGTCTAGTCTCTAAGAATCTTTGGTTCCTTAACTCTGATAAGAACCTTATTTGTGGATGTTTTACTTGGGTCTTCATTGCCTAGCCCCCACCTCTCAATTACTTTATTGTAAGGAACTCACGTATTAAAACATCACAGAGCTTGTTTTTGTTGTCGTTGTTGTTATTGTTTGGTTGATTTGGTTTGGTTTATTTTCTCAAGATAGGATGTAGCCCTGGCTATCCTGGAACTCACTCTGTAGACCAGGCTGGCCTCAAACTCATAGATCTGCCTGCCTTTGCTTCCCAAGTGTTGGGAATAAAGGCACATGCTACTACTACCTGGCTATCACACAGCTCAATGCTCAAAGCATAGTCCCAAACTTGATGTATCTCAGTGAACTCTGTGGTTGTAGTTAGAAGCTGTGTGGCTCCAAGGAGGGTTTCACAGATCGCTATCAATTATGTCCCATGTTGTCTGCTTCCCTTTTGAAATATGTGTTTGTGTTTATTTGGCTGGTTGCTCACATCTGCGTGTATGCACATGTGCAAATGTGATTGGATGCCACAGTGTGTATTCAAGGGTTAGAGAAGGTGTCAATTTTTGCCTTCTACATGCAGGTTACAGAGATCAAACTCAGGCTGTCAAGCTTGATGGCAAGCCCCCTTACCCAATAAGCCACCTCACCAGCCCACCATCTCCCATGTCCACATCCTTCTACCCTTCTAGACCCATGTTCCAAGTCTGTACTCCTTACTTCCAATCTAGTGAAATAGATCTGTTTATTTCTGCCAGTTACACTGCTGGGTTTCAGACCTTTCCAAGGCCCTCTACTGCAATTCTGACTGGAACAGCATTTCCCCTCCCTGTACCGTGTTAAGCCTGCAGTTCTTCAATACGTTGCTTGTTTCCTCTCCTCTATAATCTTCTCCTCTTATTATGTCAGCAAGGATGTGTCTCCCATCATGGCGTGCCTTCTCCAAACACTCCCTAAGTAACTTTTCCTTTGTGTAGTGCCCCAACTCACATAACACAGCACAGTATAGACACTCAGAGCCTGATAAACTTAACTAAATGCTCACTACATTAATAAGGTCTTCTGCCAAGCATTCCAGCAATCTCAGCCATGGCCACTCAATCTCCTTTGAGTTGATTAAAGACAAACTATAAAATTTATACAACCTACAGGTCTAGGGAGATGGCTCAGTTTGTAAAGTCCTTACCACACAGCCCACAGACCTGAGTTCAGTCCCCAGTATCCACATCAAAGAGTGAGTACAACCGTACTTATAATCTTAGCACTGGGGAGGCAGAGACAGGAGGATTCCAGAAGCTCACTGGCCAGCCAGTATAACTGGATCAATGAGCACTAGGTCTATGAATAGACTCAATCTCAAGGAAACAAAATGGACAGAAACTGAGAAAGAGGCTTGACCTGACCTCTGGAATCCACAGGCGTGCTCACACATAAGTGTACCCGTGCACTCATACATGCACACACATACTTATATCTGCTCATGATCATGACTACTGTCAGCAAAAGTGAAAATAACTATATTATTTGTGCACTTGGGAGAAGAGAGCTATTCCTCACAAAGAGACACACAAGGAAGCTAATATGAGGGAGAGCAAGACTGGGAGGAAGATGCAGGATCCAGGGAGGTGCTGTGAGAGTTGGGGGTGAACATTAGAGGGCTGAATTTGAGGCAAATTTAAAATAAGCAATTCCTGCCCCTAGGCCTATTTGAAAATAGAACAGGGGGATGAAAATAAATTCTAAACATATACTGAAATGTATTTCAGTAAATTTAATAGTCCTAAACTTCTATTGCATGTTATAACAAAGTTAATGATACCAAGTTTGGGGATTTTTCTTTTAGGTGCCTTTATTCACCATCTGATTTACAAACAAATAATTGAGCAGCTCTGCGATTCATTCCTATTGTTTTTAGCTTGCTTTTCCAATCATATTTAACTAAGAGGGCTTTTTTTTATTACTAAAAAGGAATCAAAACAATTAAATGTGAAGTCCACTGCTGCTCTCCAAAATTCAGCAGACCATTGCTAACGCACTGAAGTCAGGAAGCAATCATGCGCCCTTCTCTTTATAGAATGTCTTTCCTCCTTGGGAAACTTCAAAGCCCTTTTCTGACGCTTGGTCTCTGCAGCTGCCAGGAAAGAAATGTGGCTCCACTTACCTCAAAGCGGGTCAGAGCACATGGGGGACCGACTGGACCCACAGCAGGCATGCCTCCCCTCCAAACCCATGCTGCCTCCACTCCATCAGAGACCACCCCAGGGATCCAGGAGGGGGCTAGAAAATAAGAGAGGTACAGGAGTACCAAACCTCTCACATGCACACACACACACACACACACACACACACACACACACACACGAAAAGAGAAAGAGAGAGAGAGGAGTACCATGAGAGCAGGAGCAGCCAGATGCTGAGGTGACGTGACTCTGTAATCCTATGAGTTGTTGAGATGAA
Organism: Montemys delectorum; assembly: GCA_019843815.1. Taxonomy (NCBI): domain Eukaryota; kingdom Metazoa; phylum Chordata; class Mammalia; order Rodentia; family Muridae; genus Montemys; species Montemys delectorum. The sequence continues at coordinate 48,008 of JADRCD010183479.1, forward strand.
AAGTAGGGTGGGTGAAGACGAAGCAACGCATACATAGGATATGTGTCTTGGGCTAATCCCAGCAACGACCTCACAAGAACACACTGTGGTGTAAAAGAAAATGCAGAAACAAACTACACATGACCCTGGTGACTCCCTGAAGAGAGATGGAAAAGAGCAAGATAAGAAATCGAGTCAGGAGTTTTGGTCCTGACTATGGCTGAGATGATCTCTATCCACATGATTTCAGATGGGGGTGGAAGGGCTCTGTTCTCCTCCAGAAGGAAGGAATACATAAAAAATGTTTATTCCATTCTATAGGCTAGAAAACATCCCACAGACTCATGTGAGATCAAGTGGCAAACTGCAGAGCCGGGATTGATATCAGTGATTTCCTAAGTTTGAAATCATAGAATTATTTTTTTTATTATACCAGATTGCATTTCTGTTTCAGATACTCCAGCCCTTTTAACCATGCTCTTCCCAAAATTCTAAGATGATTCTCATTCTGGATAGTTACCATATTTGGCTTCTAGCAGGAAAAAAAATAGTCCATATGTTCTATGAATCCTGGCAGAGAGGCTAATAAAGAGTGAATGCTTAATATGCTAGGTATTGGAATAAAATCTTGATTAAAATAAGTGGTTTCCCCTAATCTCTTTGACATTTCAACAAGTAGAAGGTAGAAGGGGGCTTATGACTGTATGAATACTTGAATTATTTTCCAACAGCTAAGACATTGCTTGCCTATAAATCAATATAATTTTTAAAAGTCTATAAAAAAACACTCTAAAGAAGCAGAGATGCTCTGATGATGTCACAAATGTTTTCATGTGTATGTATGTAGTGTATATGTGTGCATATGTTACATGCATATAAAATAGATAGCAGATGATAGGTATGTAGATAGATGATAGATAGATAGATAGATAGATAGATAGATAGATAGATAGATAGATATGAATTTCCACTCAGCCTTTAGGATCATTTTGCTTTTATATGCACTCCATTCGGCAGGGTTCATAAATCCCTCATTCTATGGTAGATGGGGAAAGGAAACAATATTTTATGTATCTCAAGCTACCCAAGAATGACCTGGAACTCCTGATCCTCTCATCTCTGTCTCCTCCTAATCCCTGCCGAGCCCAGCCCAGGACACATCCCAATACAGAACAGCAGCACAGCATCCTGTCATGTGTTGTGGGTTAGTTTATGTCTAGTGCTGTGTAAGTGACATGGTCATCCATGGGGAAACAAGCATGACATCTCTCCTAGTCTAGAGGTGGAGTGGAAGGCTCCAACACTGTCACAGTGTGGACGGGACTGCGTGTCTGCATTTTGCTAGGGCCAGTATACAGAAAGAGAATTAAAGCCAGATTGGCTATGTCTAGAAATAGCCAATGAACCATGCTCACAGACCTTTACTTGAAACAAATCAAAATTAGAAACTTAAAAGATCATGCCAGGCTATTCTTAAACTGCATAAAACTTTGAAAGTTTTAGAAATGATTTTAGAAAGATGCTTACAAGTCTCTCCTTCTAAAAATCCATTAAACAATGGAACTACTCACTGAGGCAGGGGCCTGACGGCTTTCATAAATGATTGACAGCAACAGTACTTCCCTGCGACTTTCAGAAGCTGCATTTACATAATTGCACAAAGTGACTCAGGACTGACCTCACTCCTGAAAACAGGCAACAGATGGCATCAGGATGCTCTGCTGCAGGAAGAAGGATAATGAAAATCACTCGCAACCAGCAGAGCCATCAAACCTGTTTGCAGGCTCCCTAGACTCTGTACTCATTCATTAGCTGCCACACTCACTCCTTTTGAAAGATGTGACCAGGATTGCATGAAGGCTCCTAAAGGTGTCCTTTGATGGTTTTATTTACCTAGACTTGACTAAGGAGGAAAAGGAAAGAGTTTCTCTAATCTTGGAACCTTCTGTATTCCTTACATCCTGTTCCCACTCTAATCTGTTCTGTCAGTGTGCAGTTGTCCTCTGACAGCCAAATTCAGTATGATACAGAGGTACTTCTAATTGACCTGGAATCCAGTTAGAGCAGTCTAACTCTCAGTTTTTCATGGACAAATGTTGAATGCAAAAGTCTTTTAATTCATGTGCTATCAGTATAAGAACATGCATTTTTGGAGGAAGGCCATAGCCCAATGAAAATATTATGTTCATATATCAAATAGACAATGAACATTAAAATAATGAAGAAAGCCATTATCTAAACAAACATATATCTTTCTCCTAAAGAAGTCAGTGTCCAAGGCAACACAAATTGGTGATTTTATTTTCTGAGATCTACTACCTTTCCCTTAAGAAAAATCATAAAAAATGAACTTTGATCTTTCCATAGCAAACAGAAGAAAACTGATAGACACTGTTTGGTTCCCAGGTAACTCTTCCCATGTGCCTACTGTGTGCCAAGCATTTACAGTGAGCTCTGAAACCAGAGAGCCTGACTTTCCCTTGGAAGGGAAAAGACACACTGCACCTCTGTTTTTATTGCAGCACACTGGACACAAAGCAACGCTCCTATCCCTTGACTCATCATGGGACACACACATCACTTGTCAATGCAGTCGCTTCCCACTGGCCACACCCACACATGCCCTACTGTCTCAAGTCCATGCATATGACTACAGTGGTCTGCAGCCCACATCTGCTGTCTGCCCTGCTCCTGACAGCACCACAGCTGTCTCTGTCCTGCCCTGAGACAAGTTCCAACAAAGGGCCGACTAGAGTTCTTCCAAATTACCTTGAAGACTTTTGTAGGGATGTCTGCTTGTCTGGAGCCTGCTAGCACCTCCTTGCTGCACTCCTGTTCATCTTCAGAAGCTGTGCAGGTCCATACCTGCTAACGCTCTCCTCCTTTGCATGCCTACTTCTCTACAAATTCTGTATTCTTTGCCTACATTTTTCCCTAGCTAAAATGGAAGAGACTAAAGGGGACTGGAGGGTAAAGGAGAAAGATGGAAAGATCAACAGAATATACTGCAGGTTGCATCTGTAGAAAAATATCATGACTCAACTATTTTGCTTGTTTCATATCATTCAACTCTAAAAATAGAAAGTGGCTTGATTTTTTTTTTCTAAAGTCAGGTATGGATGGCAGCACATGACTGTGACTCCAGCACTGGGAGGACAAAGAGAGATAGGAGGATGAAGAGTCTCAAGCCTTCCTGCACAACCCTGAAAGACCCTGTCTCAGAGAGGAGGAGAAAAAGCAAACAGTGAGCACCTGGGATGAGACTCAGTGGTGGTGTGCTTGCTTGGGGTCACTGTGTGGATGTAAAATGTCCCCCGTAGACTCTTAGGTTTGAGCATTTGGTCCCCAGCCAATAGCATCCTTTGGGGATGTAATGGAACCTTTGAGAGCTGATGGAACATTGCAGGATGAAGTATGTTACTGGGAACCGGCTTTGAGGTTTTATATCCTGGCCCCTCCTACTCTTGTTCTGTCCTTCCCCATCATGCTGAACTCTACATTTCTGAAAACATGGGCCAAAATAAACCTTTTCTCTCTAAAGCTGTTTTGGTCAGGGTATTTTATTACATTGACAGAGAAAAAAA
>JADRCD010183480.1:0-12813 GCA_019843815.1 Montemys delectorum
GAGAAAGAGAGAGAGTGTGTTTAAAATATTTATTTTATGTGTATTTATGTACCTGAGTGTATGCACGCATACTATGTGTGGAAAGGAATCTAAAGAGGTCAGAAGAGGCATTGAACCCCCAGGGAAGAGTTACACAGACTTGTAAGCTACCATATGGGTGCTGGGAAGGAAATCTCAGTCCTCTGCAAGAGAAGCAAGTGTTCTTAACTGTTGAGCCATCTCTCTAGCTCTTAATAGGGGTTTTGAATGTAACTTTATTTAAAAGACTTGAGTTTTAATTATGTAAATTCTCTTAATTCCCTTCTCCTTTGTCTGCCTAGGTCGAGCCCCCCCACGAAACACAACTGTGGATCTTAATAGTGGAAACATTGATGTGCCTCCCAACATGGCAAGTTGGGCCAGCTTTCATAATGGTGTGGCTGCTGGCCTGAAGATAGCCCCAGCTTCCCAGATAGACTCCGCTTGGATTGTTTACAACAAGCCAAAGCATGCCGAGTTAGCCAATGAGTATGCTGGCTTTCTCATGGCCCTGGGTCTGAATGGACACCTTACCAAACTGGCTACTCTCAATATCCATGACTATTTGACCAAGGTGAGAACATGGCATCCCCATCCTGGCGTTATGCCACATAGATCTACTGCACTACCTCCTGGATTGTCCTGCTTGCCCTGCCTTACTCCTGCACCTCCAACAGTGTTCATCTCATAGCAGGAAACAGAGTCTCAAGTGTTGATCGGTGTGTCTCCTACTCAGAACCATTTAGTCATCTTTCATTGTCTCTGTCTGCTTCTGAGGCCTGTGTGATCCTGCTCACTTCTGCAGCCTTTGTACTACTGTTCCACTGCTCTATCTTTGAGTGTCCCACTTTCTTCTATTTTATGTGATCAGGTTCTTTAGAGATTCTAATAATTCTCCAGCTCCTCCTAATAAAAAAATTAGTCTCCTTTACATAGTCTTCATAGTCTCTGTATTTTTTTTTAAATTAATCGTGGCTTTGTATGTCTTTAATTTGGCGTGTTTTCCCTTATTAGAACACTGTGAGCCAAGACCACATGTGTTTATTTGCCACTGTACTCTCAGTGCCTGCTATATAGAGGTGCTTATTGAAAGAGGCAGGCACTGTTCTTAACCATTTGTGGGGCTGGGGAGATCACTCACTTAGTAAAGTACTTGTCCTGCAAACATGAAGAGTTTAGTTCCCAGCACTTACATGAAAATACCAGCTGTGGGCTAGCACTTCCGCGATCCTGGTGCTGGGGAGGTGAAGAAAAGAGGACCTCAGGGGCTTGCTGGTAGCCAGCCTACCTGATTATGAGTTCCAGGTCCCATGCCTCAGAAACTAAGATGGAGAGCTTTCTATGGACAACATGAAGGGTTAATGTTTGCTTCTGTAAACATGCTTGTGTGTGTGTGTTTTTGTATTGTCTGAGTTTTATTTTTGTGTGCCTTTGTAGGGCCATGAAATGACAAGCATTGGATTGCTGCTTGGTGTTTCTGCTGCAAAACTTGGTACCATGGACATGTCAATTACCCGGCTTCTTAGCATTCATGTTCCTGCTCTCTTACCCCCGACATCCACAGAGCTTGATGTGCCTCACAATGTCCAAGTGGCGGCTGTGGTTGGCATTGGCCTTGTTTATCAGGGCACAGCTCACAGACACACTGCGGAAGTCCTGTTGGCTGAAATAGGTATGCAGTTAATAGTGCTTAATTTATACAGGTGTACATTTTCCACTCAAACATATACCCTCAAAAAAATGGTAAAATTATGAAAACTAAAGGAAACAAAGAGTAGCTTTTATGAGCATAACGATCAGCTAGTTAGTTAAAAGAAAAATGAAAGCCAAGCTCACAGTAATGGAGCTAGGGCTTCTGCTGCTGTACAGGTGGTAAGCCTGGATGGACAAGCCCACAGCTGACCTCTGGTGGACACACCTGAGCGTTCATCTCACACAGTGGCCTATACTTCAAATTTCATTGTTTTGGTTCCTAATACCACCTTGGTTTCTTCTGTTGGACAAGAATGCTTGAAAAAACAAAAACAAACAGGCGATTATGCCCTGTAACCTGAGCACCTCATACCTTTCACTTACCTTTTAATCACTGGTAAATGTAAGGGCTTTACAGCTTAACATAGAAGCTCTGTAAACTGTTACACTTGTATTGTCTAGGGAATAGTGTTGGAAGTCTATGGGTGTTCAGTGAAGGTAGAGTTGTAAAAGTATTTTTGGTGTGTGGTTGATTGGTTTCATGGGTGCAGAATCTATAGATATGAGGCCACTCTTTGACAAAGTTTAACTTACACATTAAAGTAACAAATTAACAGCAGTAATTGTTAGAGAAGAGTGATTATAATGGGTCTAGTGACCTTAGGCGCTTTTATTTCTAGACTTTGGCATTTAATGCGTACAGAACATGACTACCAGGTAGGGCAACCATGGAAAGTAAAAACTTTGGCGTTCTGGGCTTCAGAGTGTGATAGTGAAGGTGCGTTATTCTTTGGCTTGGTTGCATCACATAGCCCTTGCTGCCCTGCTTCTACATAATGAACCACCATTGAGTGGGCCTGCTGGCTCTGTTTTAGGCTGCACATCTATGATTTGCTTGCTCTGGTTCTGTTTCACCTGTTGTTCTAGGACCCAGGCTAGAGGTCTATATTTTGCCTTATTATGTGTATGTAGGGGAACTCAATAGTAAATGTTTCAGTCCTTTGCTATTTTGTCAGCTAAAGCTCAGGCCACATCTAGCAGGTCCACCATAAAGCTGTTAGGCAGTGGATGCACATAGAATACCGAAGACTGGGGTTGAGACTCTGATCTGCTGTAGTGGGAAGAGAAGTTATTTACAAAACCGAAACATTTCTTTTGGTGACAATTTTGTAATTTTGGTTTCTTTCTTTTTTTTTTTTAAAGATTTATTTATTTTATTTGGATGAATACACTGTAGCTGTACAGATGAGCCATCATGTGGCTGCTGGGAATTGAACTCAGGACGGCCCCACTCGCTCTGGTGTAATTCACTGTAGCTGTCTTCAGACGCACCAGAAGAGGGCGTCAGATTTCATTACGGGTGGTTGTGAGCCACTATGTGGTTGCTGGGATCGGAACTCAGGATCTTCGGAAGAGTAGTCAGTGCTCTTACTTGCTGAGCCATCTCGACAGCCCCGTAATTTTGGTTTCTTAAAAACAAAACAAAACAAAACAAAAAAACACCAAAGAAATATAAGAATTTTTTCATTTTAATCCCTGGCGTGGGACATAGAGCTGCTTCAGATTGTCCACAGCGCTGACTATGATTTGCCTTGTGCTCAGCAGGAGTGTGATTTTTGTCAGCTGCAGATAGTTTCTGCAATTGTGTGACATTTGGAATTTTGAGGTCTTTTCAGAGGGTATGTAAGTGCCAGGGATCAAGAGATGTGTTGTTAGGGGGGCTGTTAGTTGGTTATTGGGCGTTGGTGGTGGTGGGTTATTAGTTGCTGATAGTTGTGGTTTGTTAAGTAGTCATGTGCAGTAAAGAGAAAGGAGAAGAAACGAGATCAAACTTGCCCCCAAGGAACTTGATGCCCCTAATCAGCAGGAAATAGTTAACCTCCTTTTCAACCTCTGACTTTATTCAGGACTTACCTTTCCTCTCTTTTTTCTCTCTTATCTAGTGTTTGGGGGTTAAAAGGGTAGAAGAAAAGGATTGGAGAAGGGTGGAAGAAAGAAGAACCCACAAAGTAGAGAAAAGACTAGCTACAATTCCTATACGAAAACACAAAGCAGTATAAATTATAGGTCTGAAAAAAGTCCTCAAAAGTCCTGAGGACTGCTATTTAGTGTTTACTCATTTAGAGGGTAAGCAAAAGCTGCCATACCAGTGCTGTCTAGTGCTGCAGCCCATCCACAGCCACAGTGCACCTCTCATTCTGCACATGAGATTTCATCTTTGATTCATATGTGTTTCTTGATAAAGTTATCACCAGGATGCACATGGTATTTATATTCTGCTTTTGAAAATGCTTCATTGTCATAAGTATCTTTTTTTTTCTTTTTTTTTTTTTTTTTGGTTTTTCGAGACAGGGTTTCTCTGTAGTCCCGGCTGTCCTGGAACTCACTCTGTAGACCAGGCTGGCCTCAAACTCAGAAATCCGCCTGCCTTTGCCTCCCAAGTGCTGGGATTAAAGGCGTGCACCACCACTGCCCGGCGTCATAAGTATCTTTTAAAATTAATTTAATATTGTATATATTACAAAGTTTTCTAAAATGCTCAATTGTCTTATTTTAGAACTTTTATTCTTTTGCTTTAAAAAATTCTTTTTTTAATTTTACATAGACATATATGTATATATGTTTGTATATGTATGTATGTATGTTATGTATGTATGTATGTGTTTTGCCTGCATGCATGTCTGTGCACCATGTGCAGTGCCCATGGAGGCCAGGAGAGGGTGTTGGATCTTCTGGAACTGTAGTTAGATAGTTAGTTGTTAGCTGCTGCCACATGGTACTAAGAATCAAACTCGTGTCCTCTGAAGAGCAGCAAGTGCTCTTAGTCACTGAGTCACCTCTCCAGTTCCACCCTCCCTCTTTTTTTAAACAGTAGAGTGTCAGCCAAGGCTGTTCTTGAACATTTCTCCTTCCCCCACCTCCCTGTGCTGGGATTATAGCATGTGCTGTCATGGATTATACAGCAAGCTGCTCTCAGGGGCTGTTTCTATCTCTCTGCTACTATATGCATATGTGTTATACTAATTGCGGTCACGTAACCTTTTCTTTTGAATGTCAGTTTTTTTACTCTGGAGAACAAAATTCTAAAAGTATGAGCTTCTTTCTGGAAGGAGAGGTCTTTATATATAACAGATTTTGTTTTCCTAAAGCAGTGGTTCTCAACCTACCTAATGCTGTGATCCTTTAATACACTTCTTCATGTTGTGACCCACACCTATAACATAATTTTATGCTATTTCATAACTATAATTTTGCTACTCTTATGAATCGTAATTAAATATCTGATATACAGAATATCCGATATGCCACCCTAACGGGGTCGAGACCCACTGGTTGAGAACCAGTGCCCTAAAGCATATCGTTGTTAGAATGGAATGCTTTTCAAAGTTTTTACTACAAAACACATGATTGTAACTGTACCATTTTTGACCATTTTTATTGGGTTCTTTTACCTACAACTCTTCTCTACCCACATCCCCCTGCTGCCTTCACCCCCCTCCAAAAAAAAAAAAAAAAAAACCACTAGGTAGGAGAGAAAGAAGGTTAGAGGTGAAAGGTGGTGTCAGTCTTGTTAAACTACTTCCTGCTGATTAGGGGCATTGAGTTCTTTCGGGCAAGTCCAGTCTTTGTCGCCAGGATGTCCAATTTCTTATCTCTTTGACACTTGACAAACAACAACAACAGGAGGGGCAGGAGACTCCTTTGTATCTCTTGGGGCTCTGGCATTTTTATACCCTCTAAAGAGTCCCCAGAATTCTAAACGTGAACTATCTTCAGCTTGACAGAATCACACCCCTGCCAGAGCATGAGACAAATCATAGTTAGCTGCTATGGACAATCTGAAGTGGCCCCATATCCCATACCTGGGATTAAAACAAAAACAGAATATAACATATCTGTGTTTTTAAAGAAAGCAAAATTCTCACTATGATACTATATAGTATCACACATGATACTATATAGAATCAAATAAAAATCTGGAAACACACTTTTTAATTTAAAAGCAGAAAGTAAATGCACATTTTATTATTTACTTGGGACATTTTAAATCATATCTAATGAATGCATTTGAAAATAATAAAAATGAAATTTAAATTGTAAATTTTATTTTTAGCAAAAACAGTTTTTTAAAAGTAATTGTCTTGTTTTTTAAGCGTTGGGGCTGGCTCTAGTGTGGAGGTCAGATGATGGTTTGCGGGGTTGTCCCCCCTGACCCCATGTGTATGCTGGGCTGGGGTTGCCCTTCCCCCATGTGTATACTGGTATAACACTTAGGTTGTCAGGCTTGGCAGCACTGGGTTCTGGCTAGCCCTAAAGTAATTGTCTCTTTAAAAACCACAATTCTTACTTCTTGGCAAATTTTTTTGTGGGAAGACCCAGGTTGTCCCAGTATTTGAAAGTCATTGCTGATAGACACTTTAATAGGTAAGTTTAGGAGCCTTTGGGAGCTTTAGGTAAACTGGGAGGTTGGATACCTTTTGGATAGTGTCTTTGAACAGCTCAAGCAACTGGAAAATGAACTCCCTAAGACTTGCACAAGTTGAGGTTTGTAATAAGCTAGCTTGACCTGTGTTTCTCTGTCCTCCACAGGGCGGCCCCCTGGTCCAGAAATGGAATATTGCACTGACAGAGAGTCTTACTCCTTAGCTGCTGGTCTGGCCCTGGGCATGGTTTGCTTGGGGGTGAGTAGTCTGTCTTCTCCTGCTTTTGCATAGGACATCTTTGAATTGAAAGAAACAGTCTTGATACTCAGCTCTGAATGCTATCCTGTGACCTAACCAAGTGCTCAACATTTCTTCTTTCTGCATTCTTTTTTCGTTGTCTCTAGTTTGCAATGGAAAAAAACTGTAGTGAAGTGAGATTTTAAGATTTATTTTTCCTGACTTAGATTTAAGTGTTCGCAGTTAAGCTCTTATATCTATTTTCATTTTATGTGAATGAATTTTTGCTTGCATGTGTGTCTTTTCACCATGTATGTGCAGTACTTGCAGAGGCCAGAAAATGGTATTGGATCCCCTGGAACTAGGGTTACAGATAGCCATCATGTAGGTACTGGGTATTGAACCCATGTCCTCTAGAAAAACAGCTTGTGCTCTTTACTACTGAGCTATCTCTGTAGTCCTGAAATTTCTTGAAAAAGTTCAAGACATAAGACTAAGATGAAGAATGATAAGCCACTCTGGAAGAAACGGAGCTCGGTGGATAAGAATGTCTACTATGTAAGCATGAGAACTTGAGTTTGGATTTCAGTACACACTGCGAATGATAGAGTAAGATTCCCAGCATCCTACTGTGTCTCCTGTGCACATACATACACACAAGCAGCCGTACATGTGTAGCACATGCACATACATAACACTCAGACACATATATTTATTCACATACATATGTTGATCACTCTCTTCTCTTTTTCTCTATACATACATGAATAGAGATATAGTGAAAGGATATATGATTAGAAGCCTTAAGAATCTGTTGTAATTGTAGAAATAGCCTTAATCATCTTTTGCTACTCTGCGATCACTGCATTCCAGAGTGTTGCCATAGCAGATCTTGCTTTGTGAAAGAATGCAATGTCTGGTTGACTCATCTTTAACTCCATCCAAGAGAGTCTTTAAAACTACCAAAAACATCTCATGTAATTACTGTTTTTTACATGGAATATGATTTCTTTGAAAAACCACCAAGGCAGTACTCTAGTCAAGCTAAATGATATTCAAAATGTTGTAGTGGAACATGTTGCTTCTTATGTGCATTGTAAAAATCTGTCATTGTTGGCTATGTGTTTTCTCCTCACATCTGACATATGAGCTAAAGAGGCAGGTGGTACTATGTAAAAAGCATCGCACTGTGGATTGAGACTGGAATTTTGGTCCCAACTTGTGATGAATCCAATCATTTAACTACATTAGTGTCTATCTGTTGGCTAAGGAGCCCCATGGCTGTTGAGTAGAACTGCTGTGTTTGACATACAACCTTACCATTTAGTAGCTAACACAGCCTTGGGCTGTGTTAAATGCATCTCCCTTCTCGCATTATAAATGAGATTCTTGCTAGTAGCTACTCAGTAGCGTCCTAATTTTGTTCTGTTGTGATAAAACACTCTGACCAGAAACACCTTAGGGAGGACAGGGTTTACCGCTGCTTACACATCCATGCTGGGCAGGAGCTCAAGTCAGGAACTGGAAGCAGAAACCATGGTGGAGTATCGATTGTTGGCTCACTGGCTGGCAGGCCCACAGGCTCATGCTAAGCTAGTGTTGTTTTATAACCCAGGACTACTTGCCTAGGGATGGTGCCACCCACAGTGGGCTGGAGTCTCCTACATCAATTCCTAATCAAGGTAATAGTCCCCCACAGACATATCCACAGGCCACTCTCATCTGGACTATCCCTCAGTTGAGGCTTTTCTTTCAGGTGACTTTAGGCTGTATCAAGTTAACAAGTAAAACTAACAAGGACAAATAGAGTTGCTGAATTGAGTGAATTCATTTTAAATACAACAGACTTGAGCATGGTATTGAGTAAGTATTCAATAAGTTATTGTGGCTGCTTGAGGAGATCACTGGTGCAGTAATGAAAGTAATCGGGTGTTCACAGTTCAGGTTTTGAATATGTACTTGATCTTTTCTTTTACTCTAAGTGTGTGTATGTCTTTCGATTTTTTTTTTTCATGTATTTTATGAAACAAGTATATAGATCTAAAAATACATTATAATTTTTATGAGAATTAATAGCTTGACATTAATTAATGTGTATGTTTATTGTAATTGGAAGAAACATCAAAATTAAAATAGGCTTTTCTGAAGTGTGTCCCTTTGTTTATCATGAGTGTGTATTCCTGCTTTACTGCTGTTCATCTCATGTTATTTGATTTTTCCAGCACGGCAGCAATTTGATTGGTATGTCTGATCTCAATGTGCCCGAGCAGCTGTATCAGTACATGGTTGGAGGTCATAGGCGTTTTCAAACTGGAATGCACAGGGAGAAACATAAGTCTCCAAGTTATCAGATCAAAGTAAGTCAAGTCAGAGGAAAAGATCAGAGCAACAGGCTGAGAGGTTAGCTGCACAGTAGTGGCTTTCCTACCAACAGTTATAAGCATGCTGGAGCTCTTACATGAGTAACTTCTCTCACCAGGAAGGAGATACCATAAACGTGGACGTGACTTGTCCAGGTGCTACTCTGGCTTTGGCTATGATCTACTTAAAAACCAATAACAGGTATTAGCACCCTCAACTGTCCTGCATGGTGCATGGCATCCTTTTTGCCCTCAGCAGTACAATCTTCTCATGTGTATCTCCCATGTACTATAACAGCCTGTCTGTTCTCTCGGATAATGGAGCTGAGTAGACTTTATGTAGGAATGTTTTCTTTGGTAATGGTTGTATCAGGAATCTTGTCTTAGTGTCTTCAGGATTTTGGTCCCAGAACCTGTACAGACACTAGAACCCACAAATGTTCAAGCCTGTCACATAAATGCATGAGATATGCATGTAATTTAAACACTTCATCTTGCTACTTTAAATCATCTACAGATTAATTATAATATGAAGTATACTTGTATTTACCATATAAATGGTTATTAATACTATATTGTATAGAGAATCATGATTCAAAAATCAAAAAAACATCTGTTTAATTTAGATGTAAGTTGTCCCACACTCCCCTCCCTGGTATTTTCAAGTGGATATGGAAGAAAAGATTATAGAGGGCAAGCCCAAAGAACTGCCTACTTTCAATAATTTAGCACATCCTTGTGAGTACTCTTTAGCCAGAAATACTTAGCATTATTTTGTACTTGGTTACCATTTATAAAAATGGTTTTCTGCTTTGTTTAGAAGCTTTTCTAATGATTAAACCTTCTATATTCCCAATCTGTCCTGAGTTATGTCCTCAGCTCACCTTAATTCTTTTAATTTGAAAAATATTTTGAGATTCATGAAACTCTACAGTGTTTTTAATTCTTCCAGTTGGGAAAATTCTATGCAGAATTAACAAAGTTGCAAAAGATATTATTAATCTATTTGGGTAAATGTATGTCAACTGACATTGAAGATATTTCAATGAACAAGACAAAACTAAACATACCTTCATGGAACTTATTTATATAGTAAGACATAAAAACATAGATATTACATCAGCATTTGTGAAGCATTATGAAAAAGCTAGACCTTTGCTGGAGGAGAGGGATGATTTGGTGTCTTGATCTTTGAATACCTGGCCTCTTCCTGGAGCAGTACCCTTCACTGGTACCCTCTGCCAACAGATCCATTGCCGACTGGCTGCGAGCTCCTGATACCATGTATCTGCTAGACTTTGTGAAACCAGAATTCCTCTTGCTTAGGGTATGATGCTTTGTCATTTTCGTTTTTCTTGACACGGGGGGTGGGCACCTCATGTGATTCTCAAGCTTAGCTGAAAATCTAAATGCCTTTCCATGAAAAGGTTTACTTTAGCCTGCCATGTTTTTCTGATTGGCAACATTCTTTTGAAGTTTCCCAAAAAGAATGTAGAAGGGCTAGGAAAGGTGACCACCATGATAGATAGTAATTAGAATGATGTTTCTTATATTATCACTAAAAACCCACTAATGGCAGCATGTGCCCAGTATCTTGTGTTACTTTTAGTATCCTTGAGGATGCAGTAGTACTGTTAGGTTGTAATGACTGTGACCATTTAGTACTGTCTAAAATTGTTCTGTATTTCTTTTATGTTTGAACGTTTAGATACATGGATGCTGAGCTATGGCTCTTTCCTTTGTGATTTTACTTTCACAATGCAAGAAAGCCTTCTCTGAACCTTCAGTACTTTGATCATGATGAACTAAATTTTTCTTTAAGATCTAAGTCTTTATTTTTATATATTTAGTTGACAGTCTGTGTTTTCAAGTAGCTGTTAGTTGGAACTAATTCTTAGTTTATTTACTGTTAAAATTGTTGGGAAATACATTAGCTTTGCCTAATTAATTTTGTCTGTAATTCATTTTTAAGACACTTGCTCGGTGCCTGATTTTGTGGGATGATATTTTACCAAACTCCAAATGGGTTGACAGCAATGTTCCTCAGGTAGGTACAGAAAATAAATACTGTAACATTAATAACATAAATTGTGATTTCTTGCAAGATTTCCCAAAGTGCTATAGAATGTTTTTTCTTGTGGAAGCAATTGTTTACCCTTAGGTATCTTCATTTTCAAGATTTGTTTTTCCATCATTTTTAAGCATGCATGTGTTTAAATGTGGATGCTGGTGCTTGAGGAAGCATCAGATCCCCTGGAGTTGGAGTTACATGCAGTTGTGAGCTGCCTATAATAGGTGCTGTAGATTGAACTTAAGTCCTGGAAGAGCAGTGCCTGCTTCTAGCTGCTGATCAGTCTTCCTGCTCACCTTTAGGAGGATCTTTTGAAGACAGAGGAACTTTAATTTTATGAGTGTATACTAAAGGCCAAACAGATGACACAGCAGCTAAAGTGCTTGCCTTGGAAGCAAGAAAACCACAGCTAAAGCATCCAGGTCTTCCCCTAGGCTAGTACTGCTTTGTAGGAGTGGTCACGAACTGAACTGAGGTGGCCTGGTCCTGCAAGTGCTCACATTGTTCATGGGAACTGTTACATCCCAGACTATTGGAAGCCCAAGGCCTCTCTGAGCCTCTCCTGGCATCTGATAGACTGGTGTGATGGAATGGGTAGTGCTAGAATTCTCTTCACTAAGCTTACTGTGTTTGCTCTGCTTGTGTGGGTGTGATGTTAGCATCCTCAGGTCCCATATAAATTATGGTGGGAGAAGGCAGAGATGGGATCCCTGCACAAGCTGGCTGACAAGACTAGATATATTGTTTGATTAAGAGATCCTATTTCAATGAATAAGGCAGAAGAAGGACCAAGGGAGATTCCTGACCTCAGCCTCAGACCTCTGTGCCTGTAGGATTCAAAGTTGGCTAGAGACACCCCAAGACCAAGTTCTTAGAACAAATGAAATTTATTTGTCCCAGAGGGACAAAGGGCAGGGAATAAGAGACAGAGAGGAGATAGAGGATGAGGAGAAGGGAGAGGGGTAAAGGGCATTTGTCCCAGAGGGACAAAGGACTGTCTCTGGATAGAAAGGATACAGACAGGAGATAAATGTGACCTGTAGGTAAAGGGCAGTTTATAAAGATAAAAGGGAAAACACTATGTTAGGATGAGTTGGTTAATTTTTACTGATGGATTTATTTTAGTGATGTCACCTGCAGTATATGTCTTTGGTGTGAACCTTATGCTCTGTATGGTGTATGAAATCACTGAGAGTATTACTATCCATCTTTAGGTTTATTCTGTCATGTGAATGTGCCAGTTTCTTTTCTGTTGTCTTTTGCTTCAGCTTCTGCCTGTCATGGGTCAGGCCCTGTGAAGATTTGCAACAATAGAACATGTTTGCTGAAGTTTAGTGCATTGTGCTACCTAGACAAAGTCATTCAGATTGTGAGGGTGGGAGCAAGCTCTTAAGACCTGACTGGCCTAATTCTTGGAATCTTCCTGTTTCTACCTCCTGAGGGTTGGGCTCATAAGCACATATCACACTTTTCTTATTTTTTTGTACACCTCTAACTTGCTTCAAATGATTCTGGTTTGATCTCTCCTGTTTTTATTTTTTATAACTTAAGGAGACCAATGATAAAGGACCAGATTCTAGAGAGCTTTTTCCCCCAGCTATTTATAACTCATATTCTTAGTGATTTTTTTTTCAGTTGATAATCAGTGTGGTGTTGTGACCATGGCTGTATAGGGATAACTATAGCTAACACAAAAGACTTCTGTATACAGCATGCTAATTTTAAGAGCTGTTGGTGGGTTAACTTCTTTTTTTTATTTATAGATGAGTCACAGAGCTGTCAGGCAACTTGTGTGTGGCCTTAAAGTTGAGCTTTGAAGCCTGGCCTTTAAGCTTCAGGGCACAAGTTCTAGTAAAGATCCAAAGGAGGCCCAGCAAGATGGCTCAGTGAGTTGGTAAAGACTCTTGCTGCCAAACTTCGTGACCTGAGTTTAATCCCAGGGTTGCCTATATGTTAGAGAGAAATGTAGTTTCAAGAAGTTCTCTGAACATTCACCTACCTCCCCCCCCCC